>JAJOOI010001617.1:0-83418 GCA_029582585.1 Solanum bukasovii | reverse complement strand
TACTTAGACATGTTGTAGGACTATATATTAGTGTTACATGTTGAATTAGGTGACAATTTAATTGAATTAACCCCAAAAAGACCATTTTATGATATACACATGTTGCCACATATGACATGTCTGTTGCGATTTATCAAACAGAACGTGCATATGTTGCCACATATGACACTTCAAGGATCGGTTAATCGATAAATTGAGCGATTTAGGAATGAAAAAATGTCAATTTTTTTTAGATTAAACATTTTATAAAGAACAAATTCAAAAACAGAACGTGCATATATTGCCACACATGAAAATTTAATTAATACAAAAATTTAACTACTTCATCTATTTCTAAATCACACCTACATAATTCACAACGAAAGTGGGGGCTTTGAACAGTGCAACAAATTGGTCTTTCTCCCAATAAATGAGGTTCTGGCATCCTTCCAAATAAAGTATATCACAACTTCTCTCGACATCTTCTGAGTTTTAGTGGAGTCATGTTGGCAATGAACATTAAGCCTTCTCTCATGGATTCACTGCCATTAAAGATTGAAATTATGGCAAGCACATAGGATGCACCAATGTGGCCACTGTCTGCTGCTTGACTAAGCATTCCCAATCCATTTGAATTGCTACGGTTGAAAAAATCATACTACATAAGAAATAACACATTTAAAATGCAAAATACATTGACAAAAATGTGAATACATTCGAAAAACATTAAAAATTACCAGGCCTTTTCTGTATAAGATTCTAAATTCCCCGATGCTCTGCACATTTCCAAGAAAGAAGTGTATCTTCGAACAACTGAACACGACCATATAAATACAGGAATGCTGAGCAATATTACCTTCTAATATACAGAAGGTTCATTAGCGACTTGATTGAGGACCATGGAACTGAGAAATCAAATCAAATGGTTAGAAAATAAAATTAAAGAGCGAAAATTGATTAATACATACATACCTTAATTTAACTCTCATTAAATCTTTGAGGGAGTAGGAAGCAATCCATTCAACGATATCAATTAGTATTTCCCTCGAAAGGGATTCAATGTAGTTTTTTTTACTCATCAACATTTTTGAAGATTTCTTATTCTTCCTTCCCATCTTGGAGAAAATTCAATGAAAGGACCTAAGTTGTGTTCTTCTTATATAATATAATCCCAATGTAATGAATGTGAAAAGTTGCAACTTCTGAAGACGTAGAGGCACTTCTAACTTTTCAAATGCCAGTACTTATTTTTTTTGAAAAAAGGGAAAAATATGAAGAGTTGTAATTAATGAAGCAGGTTGTTGTATTAGACCATAATTCAATTGAATTAGCCCCAAAAAACACATTTTGGGATATACACATGTGGCCACATATGACATACCTGTTGCAATTTTATACAACATTTTATACCACAAAACGTGCATATGTTTCCACAGATGACATTTCAAGGATGGTCAAAATGAGAATACTATGAAAAAAAACAAATATTTTTAGATTAAACATTTTATAAAGAACAAATTCAAAAATCAGTACAAAACCCAAAAAGGCAACTTTTTTCATCATGAATTTGGTTTGCAAGTTATGTACATATGTTGCCACAGATGACAATTTAATTAATACCACACAGTGGTATAAGGAAGAAATTTAACTACATAATCTAGTTCTAAATCACAACAAATATCATCTTCATTGTCGCTTCCCATGGGCTAACCATTCCTGCGACCGATTCGCTCAAATTGATGAATAGTGCAACAAATGGGTCTTTCTCCCAACAAATTAGGTTCTGACACCCACATTCCACCTAAAATATTTCAAAAATTCTGTCGACATCTTCTGACTTTTAGTGGCTCCGTTTTTTTCATGTTGGCAATGAACATTAAACATTCTCTCATGGATTCACCGCCATTGAAGATTGAAATTATGGCAAGCACATAGGATGCACCAATGTGGCCACCGTCTATTGCTTGATTAATCATTCCCAATGCAGTTGGATCATTACGGTTGAAAAAATCAAACTACAGAAGAAATAACACATTTAAAAGGCAAAATACATTGATAAAAACGTGAATACATACGAAATACATAAAAAATTACCACGCCTTTTCTGTATAAAGCTTCTAAATTTCCCGATGCTCTGCATATTTCCAGGAAAGAAATGGCTTCTTGAACTATCGACCATCTACGATAAGGAAAGTTGACCAATGTTACCTTTTGATAGACAGAAGGTTCATTAGCGACTTGATTGAGGACCCTGGAACTGAGAAATCAAATCAAATGGTTAGAAAATCAAATTAAAGAGCGAAAATTGATTAATACATACATACCTTAATTTAACCCTCATTAAATCTTGGAGGGAGTAGGAAACAATCCTTTCAGCGATATCAATTAGTAGTTCTCTCGGAAGGGATTCAATGTAGTTTTTTTTTACTCATAGTTATTTTTGAAGATTTCTTATTCTTTCTTCCCATCTTGGAGAAAATTAAATGAAAGGACCTTCTGTTGTTGTGTTCTTATATAATGCCAGGAAATGTGTGAAAAGTTGCAACTTCTGAAGAGGAAGAAAAGAGAAGAGAAGAGACACAACTTTAGACTTTTCAAATGAAAGTACTTTTTTTTTTTTTGAAAAAAGGGTAAAATATGAAGAGTTGTAATTAATTTTTTTCTTGAAAGTTGTTCCAATGACAGTAATGATTGATTGATGGTTCACACACCTTACACGTAATTATTTAGTAGAAATATGTTGGAACAGATGCGTTTTCTGTGGTACTTGTAACACATAATTGACATATGTTGGTGCATATGCAATATTATGTTGTAAGATATAACACATAATTAATATATGTTGGAATAGATGCGTTATTCTGTAGTACATGTAACACATAATTGACATATGTTGGAACATATACAATATTTTGTTGTAAAATCTAACACATAATTGACATATGTTGAAACATATGCAATATTCTGTTGTAAGTAGCAACACATAATTAAATAAATCACACATTTTATATAAATAACATAACATAAGTTGATTCAAATTAAGATAAAAAGATAGGGAACATCATCCTCAAATAAAAAAGAACGTTTATTAAAATTCAACAACACTTGTGGAGCATTTCGATTTGGGCATGTAGTTCTTTTGTCACCAAAGTTCCTACAAACGGAACACTTATTTTTTCTTGTTGGAAATGATTCACCAACTCCACGCCGTCTCTTATATCTCCTTCTTCCAGGTTTGCTTGGATCAACATATGGAGGAGGTATTTCTCTCTCTATGACATCCAAAGGGACAATCCAAGAATCTTCAGGTGGCATCGGGTGAATTTTCTCACAATATGCCATTATGTATTTTTTCACTGAATAATATGGAGAGGAGTACTCATAAATTTGATTTCCAAAATCGCCATATTGCGCTCGAAGTGCTGCCATGGCATGTGGACAAGGTATTTTGTCCAAGTCAAAAATTCTACAAGTACAAGTTCTTATTTGTAGATCCACCGTAGCAATATCACCATGACCAGTGACACTGGACTTGTAGTTAGCGATTTAATGAGCCAACAACTTGTTGCCCGCATTGACATACTTTGATATGTCTTTTTCAATTGAAGGAACAAATCTATTTGCAGAGTTCACTAGCTCCATACGCCTTTGGTGAAATAAAAATACAAATCTCCTGTTTATTTTATCAAATAGAGCGACAATGGAAAATTCTCTTTCAACATCAAACATAGAATTCACCAACTCCGTGATATTTGACGTCATAATGTTAAATCTACACAACAAAAAATAAAAATCAATCAAAACACTTAAAATTACAATAAACTCAAACGAGATGGTATAGACAATAATGTACCTATTTTTCGGGTAAAATGCCCTGCTCCATGTGTGAAATCCAATACATTCAAGAGTTTCAGCCGTCTTTGGTACCAAATCTCTTATTTGATTGAAATGGTCATTGAACTCACATCTATCATACGCCTTTGTTGCTTTATAAAAATGGGTCACTACCTTTGAATTGTGAAAGTTATCTCGAATATTTTCCCCAAGGTGTCTCATTCAACAACCATAATGAGATGCATGGTAGATAGTCGAAACCATCTTTCGAATAGTTGAATGCCTATCAGAAATAATGCACAATTCATCAGTATCATCTACAAAGCTTCTCATACTTTGAAAAAAATATTCATATGAGAAATCACATTCCTTGTCCACAACACAGAAAGCCACTGGAAATATATGATTCTCAGCATCTTGTGCCACTGTTGATAGCAAAACTCCTTCATACTTGCTCCTCAGGAATGTCCCATCAACGGCTATTACTTTTCTCATTTCTTGAAAACTAGTTATCCAAGCGGCATATGATACAAAGAAGTACTTGAACCTCCCATTTTCATCGAGCGACAATGTTGTCTTGCTTCCTGGATTTGCAACTTCAAGCATATAACGGTACGCATTAAGCACTGCATATCCGTGCTCATGTGTTCCCCTAACGTTAGACTTAGCATGCTCCATGCCCTTATAAATCTTTCAATATCTTACCTTACAACCCAATTCTGTGCGGAGTTGATTTGACATGTCTCTTGTGGATGGGCCTTTACCATTGGGAAACCTATTTTCAAAGTACTTACCTATGAATTTTGCCGTGGCATGGGGATTATGGCTTGTAAGATGCTCTGAACCACACGTATGGTACTTTTCATATATTCTAATGACAAACTTGTCGCTACTTGTAAATTTCACAGCCCTCAGCCACTAATTGCACTCCGGATATGAACATTTAAAAGAAAACACATTACGAGAATTGATCACCTTTTTCAGTCTAAAATCTTTTTTCAAGTAAGTAATTTTCAATGAATTTGCCAGTTCTTCCTTGTTCTTGAATGTCATTCCCTTATAAAAATTGGTTTCATCATCTAGAACATTATTCACATGTGATGATTGAGAAGAACATGGAATGTTGCTGCCAACAATAGGTGTAGATGGATTGTTGCTCTCAAAGTTCAGCACTTTATCTTTTCCAATTTCAGCATCGTGATTATTCATGTCCACATCATCAAATTCATCATTTAACATATCTTGTTGGTCTTCTTCTAGATTATGATCCTCTTCGATAGGATTTTCATCCACGTAGACTCTTAATATGGGAGGTCTCTCTGCTCCTCCCAAATAAACAACCAAACTAGGCTGATAAGTATTTTAAAAGGTAAGACCTTCTCATTATGAAAAAAATAGGGAATGTAACTCATGACAAGATCTTTCAGTTGACAATTGTATCCACATTTTTGCATGACTAAATTCACAAAATCATCATACAAAATATTTCTTTCGACAGTCATCCCTATCGACCTTCCCCATTTCTTACCATCCTGCCAATGCCAAATGTATCAATTTTTCTTCTCGACCCATTCACCACAACAATCAATCCCTACAAATAATCCCTCCATTTATTGTACCTGAAGAAATTAATTAGAAAAACAATTAGTACTAATGAAGAAATGTGTAAGTGATATGTTGCAACATATGACTATTCTGTGGTGACATGTAAGTCATATATTATTACATATAACTGATATGTTGTGACAAATAAATCACATTTGGCAGCATATGTAAGTTATATGTCGCAACATATGACTATTCTGTTGCGAAATGTAAGTCATATGTTGTTACATATAACTATTCTGTTGCAAAACATAAATCACATGTTGTTACATATAACTATTTTGTTGCGAAACATAAATCACATGTTGTGACAAAATGTGTAAGTTATATGTTGCAACATATGACTATTATGTGGAGACATGTAAGTCATATGTTGCTATATATAATTGATATCTTGTGACAAATAAATCACATGTGGCAACATGTGTAAGTTATATGTAGCAACATATGGCTATCCTGTTGCGAAATGTAAGTCATATGTTGCTACATATAACTATATATTCTGTTGCGAAACATAAATCACATGTTGTGACAAAATGTATAAGTCATATGTTGCAACATATATATCCATCTGTTGGAAACGCGAATGCAAATTATTGAAAAAATTGCGGCTCCCCAGATGATGATGAATGATTTCAAAGAACTGTTAATTTTACTTACCAAAACAATGGTGTGTGAACCCAATCACTTATGAAGTAATTCCAATTGATACAGAACGAAATCTGGTCCACTGATTAGATTAGCTAAATCTGATTCAAGAAGATGAAAAGAAGAAGAATAAAGCTCAAGGACTAGCAGCCAAGACCAACAATGTACAAAAAGAAGAAGAAGAAGAAGAAGATGAAGAGAACGGGAAGAAGAAAGGCAAACAACCAATCAAGAAGAGAGCAAGAACAAAGCAGAAGAAGAATAAGAAGAGGAATACGGGGGAAAATGATTTATTTCCCCCCTTTTGGTACAGCTTGCTGGTGGTGGCTTCCCTCCAATTTTGGTGGGACCAAAATTGGTTAAATTAGGTTTTAGTCATTTACCCTTTTACCCCTCATTTAATTCAATGGACCAAACTGCCAACTTATAAACTTGAGGGCAACTCCACAATCCTTAATCATTAATCACATAATTGTCACCTACACTCAATAATTAAGACTTATGTCACCGCCCCTTTATTTTGACACCTTACTGTCACCTTTAATTCAAAGCCCCTAGAATCTTCTACATATTAGAAATAGAAATAGAAATTAGAAATAAGAGAAAATACATATCTTCTATTTATATTATTTATTTATTAAACTAAACAAAATGTACATATAAGAATTTTATAACATAAATTGTTTTTGGGGAAGAGAAGTCAAGATAATAACATAAGTACCTCTTATATTTTTGTTTTAGTTCTCCTATCATTTTTGTTTCCTGCTTCGAAACTATTTTTGAATTCGAGTAGCACAAGACTCATTAAATGAATGTTCGTTAAATTTTTGCATCATTAATTTTGAAAAATAGAGGCAGACAACCTTAACAATATTTTTCATGAAATAATAGACAAAATTTAAATTTGAAGCTTACCAGTCTTACCACGTAAATAAGTTTCCAATAAATAAAAAGGGATAAAAAGTTAATAAGGCTTTTCAATTTTAAAATAAGGTAACAGTCGTTTTCAAAATTAGCAATAATTAACTTTTGAGGTGATTAGTGAAAATTAAATAAACAAGTAAATGCTAAATTTGATGGGCAGGTAATGGAATACACACTGAAGAAAATTAATATTAATAGTCTCATATTAGATTATTATTTTTCACCAGTCTCATATTAGATGAATATCTCAATAAAAATATCTGTCTCATATTACTTAATTATTTACTAATTAGGATAGAACTAGTGAACTTGGCTGCGCTTCGTGCAATTATGAAAGAATATAAAAAGTTAATATATATTTATCCATATATATAATTGATTTCATAGAGAAAAATGTTTAGTTAGTAGTTACATGACCTCCAACAAAGTCATAAATTACTCTTTTGAATCAAAAGAAAATATAAACTTGCAACAATAATTTTTTTTTATATAAAATACAAAACAAAGAAAAATCATGAAGAGAACTACAAAAAAATGTAACATTATTCTTACAATCTTAATCATTAAAAAATAAATAGAAAAATGCGAAATCAATATGACGATCTTTCGAGCTTTGTCGATATCCATTCCCACAAGCCGATCAACATTCACTAGTCTTCATTTTATTCATCAAGTCAAACTACAGAATGAATAAAATAAGTACCAAAAACATGACAATTTAAAAGGCTAATGTGATCATTTCTCCAAAGTCTTAAAATGCTTCTTATTATAAAACTATAATATGAATAACAAATTATGTCATGAATAACTATTAATTATTTTAGAGGTTATGATAATAGAAATTATGGGAGTATTGGATATAACGACCATTAAATTTTGCATTAAAGATTATGAAAGAACGGTCAATTGATATATTTATTATTCTGTGATAAAAAAAAAAAAAAAAATAGTAAAAAAATAAGAAAAAAATAAATAGAATTATTAGCCAATGATTATAGTAAAAATGAAAAACTCAAGATGCTCAAGAAATTATTGTGTAGATTTTAGTGTTACTTAAAACTTGTAGTGAATGATTTGTAATTGAAAGTTCATGGGAAAAATATTATATTTACTTATTTAGAATTATTTTAGAAAGAAAAAGGCTAAAAATAGAAGGAGAGGTAATTATGTCCAACAAAAGTCATAAGTTACTAGTTTGAATCAAAAGAAATTATAAATTTATGACAATAAAAACTTTATATAAAATACAAAATAAAGAGATGAGGGAACTGAAATGAATAAATAAATAATACAATATCATTCTTATGATTTAATCATTAAAACATTTTATAAAAAAAATATGAAATCAAAATACAATCTTCCCATCTCTTGCCTATATCCACTTCTACAAGCCACAATCACCGTTCAATAGTCTTCATCTTATTCTTTCAAGTCAAACCAAAATATCATCATAATATTGAAAAACAAGACAACTTAAAATGCGAATTTGCTCATTTCAACAAAATTTTACAATATTTCTAATTATATGATTACAATATAACATACCAAATAATATCATGAATATGACTATTAATTATTTTAGAGGTTATAATAATAAAAAGTCATGGGAGTAATGAAATTAAAGCCCATTAAATTTTACATTAAAGAAAATTAAAATAAAATGACTTTTTAGCAATTTTACAATGAACTTTTGATATAAAATTTGCATTACTTGAAATTCTTGTCAAGTTCTTACAATAAAATTCAAGTAATAAAAAGTACGACTTGCATATAAATAATAATAAAAAATTATACCTTTTTGCCAATTATCTTGTGGGAGCATGTTTAGATTTTTCTCACTAATTACTAGATTGAAATTAGATCCGTTTAACAAATGTCCTGAAAAAGATGATTTTTTTTTCATTCAACAAAAAAAAAAACCTGCAAAAAATAATCAAATCTCCTATAAGTAAAAAATTTGAAAACAATATACAAGCTATAAAATACCATTTTATAAAATTATAAAAAAAAGATTTAGATTCTTGGCCAAAAAGATGAAATGACTTCACCTAGTTAATCCATAGCTCTACTATACATATAAACTTGATCATTTCTTTTGTAACAAAATTTTCAAATAGCTCTATTTATAGGTTATTATATAGAATACCAAAAGATATCATTAACATGATCATTAATATGAATTAGGAGTTATGATTATCAAAAGTCATTGGAATAATGGAAATAAAGACGCATAATTTTTTTTTAATATTAAATGATATGAATAAATGTAGTAGTAATTGATACATTCATTTTTGTACAATAATAATAATAAAGAAGAAAATAAAAAATTGTCCAAAAAATGAGAAAAAAAGAAGATAAAATAGGATCATTGGCCAAAGAGAGGTGCCACATCAATTTTCTTTTATCTAGCTTTAATATATATATATATATATATATAGAGAGAGAGAGAGAGAGAGAGAGAGATAATTATTTTCCCTCATTTTACCGCTGCAAGTAATATGACTTTACAAGTTTAAAAATTTTTGAAGATCCAAAATTTCTTTTTTCAGAAGGCTAATTAATATTTTATTTGTTCTTATTTATATGTCGTTCTTACTAAAAATAAATGATCCTTAATATTTGTCATTCACATATAATCAATATATAAATGACACTATTTTTTCAATTTAATTAATCAAAATAAATAAATTAATTTATTTGAATCTTGACTTCAAGAGAATATTAAATAATGATACAATGCTAGATTTATATAAATTGAAAAGAAGCTAGCTAGCTATTCCTATAAGAAACTTTTTTTGAATTGATGACATCTTTTAATAATTATAATAATAATAATATAAAAATAATTAAAACAATTAGTAGTAGCATTTTTGCCAGTTAAAAAATTCGAATTTGTTTAATTCAGTATTTATTAAGAGAAAAAAATTACTATTACTATTTTTTTTATTATTACTATTACTATTTTATTACTATATAAGTGGGAAAAGGAGGAGCTTAGGCTCAAGTTTCACTATTTTACATGGAGGGGGAACTTTGTTTTATATTACTCTATATATAATATAGTAGAAGGGAATATCAGCAGCGGCTTCTAGTCAAGTTCCAAAATTACAAACAGAGGAACTTACTTAATTACAAACAGAGAAACTTGTTCCTAATCTAAAATTTAACCTTCACTTACTACTTTATCTAATTTGGTGTCATTAAACTACACGTGTATGTAGTGTCTTTTCCCTAGGAAACTTTTCACTTCTCACTTTTTCCCAATTTCTGCAATTCCTTTTACTTTCTTGAATTCTTTTTCTCGAAAAAGTTACAATTCACCCTTTTTTTTATCTAATATTTTCAGATTATTACTTTACATCTGAAATTGTGCACGCTGGGACTGTGTACTTCACATTTGATTGTGGTGGGTTTAAATTTGAAAATATTTCCGTCTTATGCTTCTCTTCTTCCCTGCGTTTTGGGTGCTGAAATTCCTGCTCACTAAATACTATACAGACCTTAGGCCCAGTGGACCTCAAGCTTGGGTCGCAACGATGGATTCTTCCACGCACTCTAGCTTTAAACCTTTTACTTCAATAAAATAAAAATAACAAATTTCTCTTCTCCATTCATAGACATATGTCTCCAAATTAACATTCCTACGTTAAAAATAATTATGCTCCAAATTATTTGTTAAAATTAATTTTTCTCCAAAATAGAATCTCTCTCTATATTTAATTTATCGGTGTAGTGATTACTTACTATGTCTTTGGTGCTGCACTATAGATTAACAAAGTGATTAGAGTACCAATGAATCATCGCCAACGCAACAGAGTTATACAATAAGAATGCCAAACAACGCAAAATTTATCGCAATATGAGGCACTTCTGCTACAACGACCACAATAAAAGAGAGGCAACAACTAAGCGTATTTTTGGAAATACAAACTCTTTGAATTCTGCTGAATCGATATCTAGTCAAGATAATCTTCATGTCGGATGCTCTTCCTCTATTTCACACGTGCTACATAAATTGAGACAAAGGGAATAATAATATTATTTGACAATTACATTTAAATTAATAATTAACAACTCAATTTTGCTTTTTTTTTTAAAAAAAACATATTAAAATTTTGATTTAATCTCAAAATTTCATGTGTCGGATAAATTGAAATAGAGATATATATCAATTGAAAATTACTTTAAAAGAATTATAAATAATAATAATTAATATAGTCATTTAAAATACTTAAAATTTAACTTGAAAATTACTTTAAAAGTACTATAAATCATATAAAATAATACAGTAATTCAAAATACCTAAAATTTAACTTGAAAATTACTTTAAAAGTGGTATAAATTATAATAAATAATACAAAAAATTAAATTACTTAAAATTTAACAACTTAACAATATTTTTAAAAATATATAAAATTTTGGGTAACTGTCAAAACTTTACGTTTGCCACATAAATTGGGACATAGGGAGTCACACCCAGAGTTATTAAGTGCATTAAAGTGGGAACTACATAACATAGAGAGTAATATCCAACATGCAAATAGACACATAGGAGTCCAAAGGAACTATATTAGTATATTAATATTACCTTTAGGATAAGCAACATAGCACTCACCCTAATTCCAAGTAATAATATATATGCCATCTAGAATATATAAGAAAAGATTTAGGCCATACGAAAAACAGATTATAATTAACCAGGAATATCATTGGTATCTATTGAGAATAAGACAGAACTATATAGATATATACGATTTTCTAATAGAACAAAGACAACTATATTTAGAACAATTAAGGTTATATTCAGATTTATTGACATCTTCACAAATATTGTCTATACACCAGGAAATAAAATAGATAGATTTACAAATACCTACTATAGGAGCTAGAGTTTACCACTACATAAAAGAAATTAGAATAGAAACACAAGATTGGAAAAACAGAACCTTATATTTAGCATAATAGGAAGTGTTAAGAGGTTAGAATACTTAGATTTAGAAATAGTTTTAGAAAAGAAATATCGAAGGCTAAAATTTGAATCATTACTTAAGTGTAATTTCGCAGAAGGAGACCATATCTTACATAGTGAGAATCAACATTTAAATACTATTACAGATTTAATAATAAATTTAGCGGAACATAGTCAGTCCAAAGACGATAGATTTCTAAAGCTAATAGAGACCATAGAAAACCTGCAGCATAAACAAAACAAATCATTAGAGAAAATAGAACAAAATTTCGACTTTCTAAAAAAACAACAACTAGATATAATAAGGTACAGACCATAGTAGCAATTAAAATAACTGATAACAGTCCACTAGAACCAATATATAATCAACTAGAAAACCTTTATAAAGAAACAAAAGAAATTAAGAAAGAATTAGGCAAGCTTAAAGACTTAACCCTTTCATGAACAATCTCTTTTATAAAGAAGTTCTTAGAAAAACAGCACAATTTCAAGCTAACCCTGAAGGATTATCAGATTATACTCCACCAGGAAAAACAGACTTAATAAGTGTAAAACAAAACAATCGAATAATTTTTCCTTTATTAGAATTAAATAAAAAGCTAGAAGACCAAATAACCGAAATAAATAAAAAATTGGATAGCTTATTAGAAACAAAAATCCCTACTAAAGAAGATAAGCAAGAAAACGATATACAAGCCTTAATAGAACAGCTCAAAAGAACTGAAATAACCCCTAAAAAAGATAGACTTAAAAGAAAAGAAAAAGCATGGACATTTTTTCAAACAGGAATAGAAATTTCCAAGAAAGACAAAGGACCAGTTTCTCTCAAGATAGACTAGGAAACAATATGCTAGCTCGAATAATGAATAAATCATCTAGACCAAGTAGTAGTCATCAGTTAGATGAACTAATAGATGTAGATAGAGACATAGAAATATTCAAACAAAATAAATTAAAATTATTAAATCCACAAGTTCTCTATAATACAGGGTTTTTCTTGTCAACAACACATCTATACAGACACTATAGAGAAGAACAATTGAGTGTATCAGAAAATGATAGTGAGAGTATAAATTTAATTAGTAAAGAATCTATGCAAGAAATACAAAAAAGACGAATGAATCTCATGCACATAGGATTGGTAGTAATTGGGCTTAAAGGCTTAACTAGAAAAAATTTGGGTACTAAAGTACTAATTACTTTATATGATAGCAGATGGTCAGAGTCTAAAAGATCAATAATAGATTTAACGGAAGTAGACATGAGTAATAATGGAGGAATATTTTACTGTAGTCCAGATTTCATGATAAATTCAAAAGAATTTGGAAAATACATAAAAATAGGCATACAAACCAAAGGTTACGAAGAAATGAACTGTGGAAACAATCTTTTAGTTTGTGTTGGCTTTATAGGAAAATTAGCCACCAATAGCAGTTCAAGGTTTAAAATAAAGATAGACGATGCAGTAGGTATAATGGGAAATAAAGGAATCAAATTAATGAACCCTTTAAAAATAAATTCAGAAGAATATGCAGGTATAGAATGGAATTTAGAAAAATTCTGTAAAAAAGAAGTACTACGACCAAACGACCACCTCACATACACTAATACTAAAGGAGAGACATCAATCAGATTCACTAATTATAAATATACAGATAAAAAAGAAATAGATGAAGATTTAGAAGATAATGAATCAACCATCAATATGGAAGGTATGAATATTCAAAATATAAATGAAGAAGACTACGAAGTAGACTTATCGATAGCAAAGGCTAAAGAATTACATCAAGAAAATAAAACAACTTTGTTTAAATGTAAAGGTTGTAAATTAAGAAAAATGGATATCTCTACAGTACAAAAACACTTTAGAGAATGCAAATTTAGAATAGATAATTATGGGTATAGACAAAAAGAGGACACCCAAGAAGAAAGCGATGATGAGACAACACGCAGTCTAAAAGAATTCATGGAAACCGCTTCTTCTAGTTCAAGTCCCTTCCAAAAGACAATCCCCATAACACCCGTAGAATATACAATAAGTAATTTACCACGACACAAGGTATATAGGCAAGACCTGGCAACAAATCTAGAAATGGTTAGACCAATAGGAATATGAATGCCAATAGAAGCCCCTATCAAACTTCAAGACAGAGGAGATAGAGGAAAGATATTAAATATAGCAGCTCATGGACCCTCAATTATGGAACTCAGTAATAGACGTATGGAAATGAATAGTGGTAGTAGATTACATACATCATTATAGTGAAACAGATGCAGAAACTATATATAGATACATGTAAACTTTTTTAGGAGAATCAATCAAAGGAGTATGGGAAGCATACAAAGTAGCTTACCCTCAAGAATTCCAAGAACTAGTAAATATGGGACCAAACCCGTATAATTTCACTAATAAAATACACAGCCTAATAACATGAGAAGACCCAAATGGCGGATTAGTAGTGTTACAAAAGAATGCACTAATAAAACTAGAACAACTTAGTATTACAAATTGGAGCCATATAAAAAACTTTTTAAAAGACTATTTTTACTATTGCGCTATAAGCGGTAATGCGTTTGACCAAAGCTTGGGAAAAAAGCTTTTTAACAAACTCCCTGGAGCCTTATGAAGAGAAATAGAAGAAAGATGGAGCAAAAGAGAAGGAGTTATGCAAAATCCAAATGCTAATTGGTCTATTGGACATAAAATACAACATGTTATGGAAATACTACAAGAAAAATGTACAAATATACAAATACAAAAACAATTAAAATAAAATGAGACAGGTTTTTGTAAAAAGATATACACAACGCAAAGCTATGATCAAGGTACACCAAAAAGAAAATACAAAAAGACATATCAAAATAACCAAGACTACAAACCAAGAAAAAATATTATCTAAGAAAATCTACGGCAAGAAAGCCTTATCTAAATAAAGATAGACATGTAAGAAAGCATAATAATAATAGAATCTATAAAAATAGACTATCTTGTTTTACATGCGGAAGTGAAGAACATCTAGCTAATACTTGTCCAGGTAGAAATAATAGTAGAACAAGAAATGCCCAACTTATAGAAGATTTCCAAGAAATCCTGATAAATGTAGATGAATACATGTCAGATAATGAAAGCATATATTCAGTAATAAGTATAAATGCCTTAGAAGGAAAACAACAAGATTCGTCTGATTTAGAAGAGGAAACTCTAATAAACGAAATAGGGTTAGAAAAACTAGACTTAAATATCAAAGATTTTACATTTGTCAATATACAATGCAATCACCAATTTTCCAAAGGAAAAGGTTTAGATAGTAAAAAATGCTTTAATTGCACAGGTTACCCCAGTAAAGACAGAAGAGCTAAATGTATGAATTGCTATATTGAAGGATGCCTTCTATGCATCGATAAGATATTTAACATCAAAGTTATAGATCAGACAATAAGTACAAAAGAAAAAACATTAATATCTTTAGAAAAAAAGATTGATAGTTTAGAAGATAGAATAAGTAAATTAGAAAAAGGAAAAGAAAAAAATAGAAAGAACTAATCAAAATGCAACATCAGAAGAAGAAATTGAGCTCTTAAACGAAAAAGAAGACTATAAATCGTTTGAAGGATTAATTTGTAATGAAGACAAGAAAATTAATACTATCAAAATATTAACAAGAATAAGGATTCAAGACTATGAAATAGAAACTTTGACTCTAGTAGACTCTGGATGTACAAAAAGTATAATAAATAGGAGTATTCTGCCTTTAGAGATAATAAAAGAATTTCCAGAACCACAAAGCGCCATGCAAATGGATGGGTCTTCAAATATATATAGACATTATGTTAGTAACGCTCAAATAATTTTTTTAAATACATGTGCAAACTTTTATAAACCCACATACAGATTGGAAAAAATATGGGTTAGAGATTTAAATATTAGAATAGACTTTGTTTTAGGTTTAGACTTTTTATTACATAACAACGGAAGCTGTCTCCATACTAGAGATGGAGTAATATTTTCTAAAAATATGACTCAAACCTCAATAACAACAGAACCAGTTCCAATGAAATCAAGATATCTTAAAAATACTGATAAATCTAATACAAATACATTAAAATGTAATAAAGGAAAAGAGTGCAATTGTACTAAAATACATGTCATCGAAGAAGAAATTAAAGAAATTGAATTATTAGAACTAAGTTTATCTGATATACAAATAGAAAAAAGTTATGATCTAATAGAAATAAATACAGAACTTTATAATTTCAGAAAAGGATTACAACATATAGGAGTCATAAAAAATCAGAAAGACCTAGAGGAAGTAATTTCCATCTTAGATAAATTAGAAATAATTGGAGAAAGACCCCTGAAGCACTGGGAAGCCAATCATATAACTTGCAAGCTTGATATTATTAACCCAGAGTATACTGTTAAAACTGCTTCAATAGAATCCACAAATGAAGACCTAAAAGAATTTGAAGACCAGATAAAAGAATTATTAAATTTAGGGGTAATAAGAAGGTCGACTTCAAAACATAGGTCAGCTGCATTTA
The DNA here is from genome assembly GCA_029582585.1 of Solanum bukasovii. Classification (NCBI taxonomy): domain Eukaryota; kingdom Viridiplantae; phylum Streptophyta; class Magnoliopsida; order Solanales; family Solanaceae; genus Solanum; species Solanum bukasovii. Next base: position 66,917 of record JAJOOI010001617.1, on the reverse strand, counting down.
TGGTAAGAAATCATAATGAAATATACTAAGAGGAAAAGCTAGAATGGTAATAAACTACAAAAGACTTAATGAAAATACTAGAATGGATGGATATAAATTGCCAGACAAATCAAAATTAATAAATCGAATACAAGGAAGAATTTTTTTTAGTAAGTTTGATTGTAAGTCCGGATATTGGCAAGTAAAAATGCATGAAGATAGCATAGAATGGACAACTTTTACTTGCTCAGAAGGACATTTCGAATGGTTGGTAATGCCCTTCGGTTTAAAAACAGCCCCTCCAATCTTTCAAAGAAAGATGGATAATATATTTAGAGACTATAAAAACTTTATTTTAGTTTATGTAGACGATATCTTAGTATTTAGTAACAATACCAATGAACATTTAGGACATTTACAAACAGTGTTTAAATTGTTTGTAGACAATGGAATTATAATTAGCAAAAAGAAAATGGAATTATGTAAGACTCTTATAAAATTCTTAGGGGTAGAGATTGGAAATGGAAAGATAAAATTACAATCCCATATAGCAAAAAAGGTCCTCGACATGCCTGATAAATTAGATAACACTAAAGACTTACAAAAATTCCTAGGAATCTTAAATTATGCGCGAAGCTTCATAAAAGATCTAGGGAAAGTGGCAGGACCATTATACTCTAAAACAGGAATTCATGGACAAAAGACATTTAATATGGAAGACATAAAACTAGTACAAAAACTCAAACAAATGGTTAAAAATATACCAGATTTAGCCCTCCCACTAGAAACTGACTACCTAATAGTAGAAACAGACGGAAGTCTAGAAGGATGGGGAGCAGTATTAAAAATAAAAAATAGTAAATATGGAGATAAGAAAGACGAAAAAATTTGCGCTTATCACAGTGTCAAATACAAAGAAAAAGGAAATATGAGTAGCATAGATGCAGAAATTTTAGCAGTCATATATGGATTAAATAGTTTTAAATTATTTATTATTAATAAAAAAGAAATTTTGGTAAGAATTGACTGCGAGGCTATTGTAAAATTCCACCAAAAAATAGAAGGAAAAAATAGTAGTAAAAGAAGATGGTTAAATTTTTTAGACGCTACGTCTATATACAATATTTCTTTAGAACATATAAAGGGAAAATATAATTCCTTAGCAGATCAACTAAGCAGACTTATGAAAACTAATTGTTTGTTTTCAGAATGAGTACAGGTAGATATAAAGACAAAGCATCCAGTTCAAGTTCAGGTGGACAGAGAGACAAAGACTTGTATCTGCAGACTCTTTTAAGAAATACTTTATTTCAACCACAGACAAGATTAGAGGAAGCAAGACTAAATACTACGAGCATGGAAATATTACATTCTATGTAGTAGTCCAAGTGAGATTGCCAGGAGTTTTTCAGACATGGATAGAAGTAATAGACTCAATCAAAGACTTTCCTACCTCACTTTTCAAAGGATTCAACGATTTCAATGAAGCACTAGACTATGCTAGAGGAACTCTTGGGTCAAATTATTTCATAAGCCCAGCTTTAAGACAAACGACAAGACCTTTCTTGCAATACAATATCTAAAATGACACTGACAAAATAATTTTTTGCAATCATTGTTCTTCAATGACTGAAGGATTTAGAAGAGTAAACCAGACAATTGAGAAATTAGAGACTGAGAAAGAAAAATTGACCCTACATATCCACTCATTACAAGAAAGAATAAAGTTTTTACTTGGAAATACTAATCAAACCATACCATTACAAATTCAAGACAACTCAGAAAAACCAAAGAGTTCTCCATCTCATTTCAAAATGGATAAGACGGGTGTACATTTCCCAAAGAATGTAGAAAGAGCTATTGTATCGGCTAAAGGTACAGCTAGTTCCGTTCAAACGGTAGAGGGTAAAGACTCGTCAAATCCGTTGATGGCTGACACTTTGCCAAAAAGTGTAAGGATTTTGCCAGCAAGTTTCAATACGGTCGCAGAAACAAGTAAAAAGACAAAAGAATTCTTGCAAAAGAGAAAAAAATAAAAAGATCGAAAAAATAATAAAAAGTTCCCTTTACAAGTTACTTACAGAAAAAACTAAGGAGGTTATACATGAAAAAATTATACGAGAAACCTCGGAGCCAGACCCAGCAGATTCTGAACCAGAAGACACAGGGAGTAGAAGTGATGAGAACGATCTATCAATAGACCAATTTACTCAACACTATGACCCAAATGAAGACAATGGTTCAGGAATGAGTTTCGACTCCGTAGCACTACACAATTTGGATACCTAAAAGTAATACGTAAGCAATGATGTCATCAAAAGAAGACAAAAAAGACTACGTAAGCAATGACATCACAAGCCACTATCTATAAAAAAGACTCCACTCTTCAGAAACGGACAAGAAAAAGGACAATAATTTTGAAAAAAGTCTTTCAAGACCATGTGACGATGGGGCCCCAAGAGCACCCGACATCAAAGAAAGATTATCTTCAACATTTAAAATCTGAACTTCAAATCCGGATCTACTCCTATAAATAGAGACCATTTGCAAAGAAGAAAAGTAGAGAGCGAAGTGTAAGCAGAGCATTGAGCAAAGAAGAAAGACTGATTCAGTTCTTGTAAGAGTTAGTTGTTTACATATTCCCCTTCCCTTTCAAAAAAAGAAAAAAAAAAGAAAAAGAAAAGAGTGAGTAAGTGTTTGTGTACAAAGTGTGTGAGTGTTTTAATTTTCAAGTAGCTGCAAGATCACTCGGGGACTCCCGAAAGGGAAACCTCATTCCGGCCATTATCATGTAAGTAGTTATCAGTTTTCTAGATCTTCGTAAGTTTCTCCCTATATCATGTAGGTATTATTATGTACTGTTATTATGAATATTTAATATAATATTTATATTACTATGATGTTCATATAATGTTTAAATTACTCTTAGTAAATGGTTAGTTCCTTATCTTCTTAGTAACCCCGATGGATTAACCTGTAAATACCTAGGGAGGTTGAAAGTCCGCCATGGTTAGGGAACCGAAAGACTGTATCCCAGGGTGTGGTTAAAGAAGCAGGTGCTAAGAACACGGGTTAAGGAAAAGAGATGAACAGAGTAAAAAAAAAAAAAAAAAGTAATTCTGGTTTATGAGTGCAACACAAAATTCCTTTTGATTTTCTCTAGAGTTATTAAATTTGTACACAAATTGTTCTTTCTTACAATTAATAATGAAATTTAGTGTTTATTAATTAAATTAAAAAATGGTCAAAAATATCATTAAACTATGTGAATTGAAAAAACTTGCCTTCCATAAATAATTTGGTCTAAAATTACCCATTCCACTAATAGTTTGATCCAGAAATGCTTTTATTATTACTAGATGTGTCCAAAATGCCCTTCTCAAATAAATAAATATATACTATTATTTTTAACACATCTTATTCCTAATAAAAATATTCCTTTTAAAGAACCATATTCTTGTTTTCATTCTTTTAAAATCACCTTATAACTAATAAAAATGTAGAAAATATTGCAATACCATTTATATGTTATCTCGCAATAGTGAGTGAGGTGACAATAAACATGGAATGCCACTTATGTAATTTATTTTCTTTATAGATAAAATGTTGTATATTGTCGATAAACATTCTCTTATTTCAGGCTTTGGGTACTGGATTTACACAATTTACTCAACCAGTATTTCAAAGGTGCCCTACCGATACTTTCCATTGTTTTGACATTCTCCAAAGTCACCTGGTACAACAAAAATTTGTGTTTTTATTGCTCCATCTAATATATTCTATTTTCATTCAGGTAGCATACCTCACATTTTCTGCAACAAATGAGGCATGAAAATGTATTACCTTCTTGTGTACATAGTTGCGTACAGTATGATGACATGTCATGGCTGCTTTGTACTTATATCAGATTTGTTGGTTGTTGTTCGTAATCCCAATGGGTCATTTTCTAATGTGATTCCAATTGAAATTTAGAAGTCATGTGGTGCCTGCATTTTATATTTCTATTTATTCATTCTATACATTAAATCTCTAATTCTATTAACTTTGGTCATGTTCGCTCGGCCATCATTACTAGTTATCAAATAAAATAGAATAATTGTAAGTACCTTTTTAACTTATGATATAGGTTATACATGTAAGAACATAAAAAGCACATCATTAATTTTCATTTAGATAATGATAATAAAATATAAAATATAATATATTTTTAATTAGATAAAGTTATTTGCTTATAAAAAGTGATTATTAGAAGAAAAAATGTGTTTAAAAAGAGAAGAAATAAATTCTTTAGAGAGACATTTTTGACACATTAAATAATAGAGATAAGTGTCAAAAACACATCTAAACTATTCATTTTTTTGAGTTTCATACCTAAACTATTGAGAGTGTGAATTTCATACCTAAACTATCACTTATTAGTTTGAGAAACACACATCATTGGCGTGTGTAATGCACTCTCTCTTTTAATTGAAAAAATCTTGACACATGACATTCCACATGGATAAAATATTGTAAAAATTTTAGGAATCCCATTGTAACACCTCAGGTTTCGTAAAGAACTGAAGAAAGGTTCGTGCAAGTCAACCATTAGTTTTTCGTTTTGGATCAGCTTCAATCGGGCATATCGTTTAGTACATAAGTAATTAGGTGGTCCATGACCTATCAAATTAAAGGTTTTTGAATCCTCTTCCCAACGCCGCCAAGTTTGCTTAATTTCGAGCTCGGAGTGAAAAAGTTATGATCTTTTGAGTGAAACCTTTCTATTAAAGACATCTCATCCATTTTTAGAAGGATAGTTTGGTCTTTTCCTTTTTTTCTAGTGAGACTAGCCATATTTTCTTCACCCCAAATAAGGGTCTACTTAGTATTAGACCACTTTTTCACGTTCCTAAACACTTCTATCTGAAATAATAAACATTGGGACTCCATGAAGTCTAACTACCTCTTGAAGATACAACTTGACATAATCCTCTGCTGAATGGGTAGTCTTTACCGGCAAAAAGTGGGTTGATTTAGTCATTCAATCAACAATCACCCAAATGGAATCATGTTTCCTGCGAGACCGCGAAAAACCAGTAATAAAGTCCATATTGATCATCTCCCACTTCCATTCCGAAATCTCTATATTCTGAGCCATACCACCGGGCCTTTGGTGCTCTACCTTAACTTGTTGGAAATTCAGGCATTTAGCAACGAACTCTGCGATACCTTTCTTCATACTATTCCACCAATATACTTCTCTCAAGTCATGATACATCTTTGTGGAACTAGATGGATGGAATATCTAGAGCTATGATCTTCCTCCATGATCCTCTCTTGGAGTTCATCCAGCCTTGGTACACACAATCTACCTTTGTACCTTAATACTCCATCTCTCTCTTGTTCAAAAGCCATCACTTTTTGCTTATGAACATTTGCCTTCAATTCAAGCAAAACAGGGTCTTGGTTTTGTTTCTCTTTCACTTCAGACATTAATGATGACTCAACCCCATTCATCACCACTACTCTTCCTTCGTTGGAATCCATTAGTCGAACTCCTAATTGTGCAAGTCTATGCACATCTTTTGCTAATTATTTCTTGTCCTCCTCAACATGGGAAGTACTACCCATAGACAACCTGCTCAAGGCATCAACAACAACGTTAGCCTTATCTGGGTGATAGAGAATACTCATGTCATAATCCTTGAGTAACTCTAACCACCTTCTCTGTCTGAGATTAAGCTTTTTCTGACTAAACACATACTGAAGGCTCTTGTGATTGGTGAACACATATACATGAACACTATAAAGATAGTGACGCCATATTTTCAAAGTGAATACTACAACGATCAACTCTAGATCACGGGTTGGATATAATTCTTCTCGTGAACTTTAAGCTGTTTGGAGGCATAAGTTATAACCTTGCCATTCTGCATCAATACACAACCTAGTCCAACTCTGGACGCATCACAATATACCACAAAACCTTGCGTACCTTCTGGTAAGGTCAATACTGGCAATAGTAAACCTAGTTTTCAATTCCTGAAAGCTTTTCTCACAAGCTTCAGACCATTGAAACTTAACTGTTTTCTGAGTCAACTTGGTCAAAGGGGATGAAATAGATGAGAACCCCTCGAAGAATCTTCTATAATATCCGGTCAACCCCAAGAAACTCCTAATATCAATTGAAGATATGGGTCTAGGCCAATTCTGCACTGCCTCTATTTACTGAGTATCAACTCTAATTCCATCACCGGAAATAATATGGCCTAAGAATGTCATAGACTCATGCCAAAACTCATACTAAGAGAATTTAGCATACAACTCTCTATCCTTTAGAGTTTGAAGAACTACTCGGAGATGACTAGCATGGTCTTCCTCATTCTTCGAATAGATTAGAATGTCATCAATGAATACGATAACAAACATATCTAAATAAGGCTTGAATACTCTATTCATAAGGTCCATGAACACTGCAGGCATATTAGTCAAACCAAACGACATGACCAAAAACTCATAGTGACCATAGCGGGTCCTGAAAGCTGTCTTAGGGATATCACTTTCTCTTACTCTCAACTGATGATAGCCAAATCTGAGGTCTATCTTAGAAAAACAAGTGGCACCCTGAAGTTGATTGAAGAGATCATCAATTCTCGTAGGAGGATACTTATTCTTGATAGTAACCTTGTTCAATTGACGGTAATATATACACATTCTAAGGGAACCATCCTTCTTCCTCACAAATAAGATCGGAGCGCCCCAAGGTGAGACACTTGGTTGAATAAAACCTTTCTCAAAGAGATCTTTCAACTTCTCTTTTAGCTCTTTCAACTCTGCTGGTGCCATTCTATATGGCGTAATAGAGATAATATGAGTATCATGAAGAATATCTATACCGAAATCTATTTCTTTCTCAGGAGGGACTCCGGGAAGATCATCTGGAAAGAATTCTAGAAACTACTAACAAATGGAATTGACTGAATATGTGGTGTGTCAACACTAGAGTCATTAACCCAGACTAAGTGATAGATGCACCCCTTGGAAACTAACTTTCTCACCTTAAGGTACGAAATAAAATGACCCTTAGGCATTGCTGAACTACTCTTTCACTCTATAATTGGTTCATTAGTAAGCTGGAACTTGATTGCTCGAGTCCTATAATCAACTGAGGCATAACATACATGAAGCCACTCCATACCTAGAATAACATCAAAGTCTACCATGTCTAACTCGACTAAGTCAGCAATGGCGTTCTTGTGATTGACGGAAATGGTACAATCATGATAGACTCTCTCAACTATAATAGACTCACCAACAGGTGTAGAAACACTGATGGGCTCAAGAAGTTTCTCAGGAAGGATATAAAAGTTCATAGCAACATAAGAAGTCACAAAAGATAGACTCGCTCCTGGATCTAGCAAAGAATAAACATCAAAAGTAAAGACTTTGATCATACCAGTGCCAACATCGAGAGAATTATCTTGCTCTTGGTGATTGGTAATAGAATATAGTTAGTTTACCCCTCTGCCGGTCCCTGAAGTAGCTTCTCTTGGTGCAACTATGTCTGGTGGAGAAACTGAAGAAAATTGGGCTCTAATTCCCCTATTTCCACCGCCCTGCCTGTTCTTAGGGCACTCTTTCACAAAGTGACCCTCTTGATCACACTTGAAACAACCAGTGGAGCCATCACGACATGCCCCTGGGTGGTTCCTACCACTCTTAGCACATGCAAGAGTCCAATTACCCCATTGTGAAACACTACCTTGAGACTGTACATGTTTAGCTATGAAATTCTACGGATTCTAATTGTTGAACTCACCTCTGCCCTTGGTGCAGGTGCACTAGCAGATGATAGAGCATGTGCCTTTGCTTATGTTGGAAATATGACCAGTTGGCATTACTTTTCTGCTGTTCGGACTCATTCCCTATCTTAGCTTTCTTGTTTCTAAGCTCTTTTCTATCCCTCAACTTATGTTTCTCAACCTGTTACATGTGGATCATAAGTCTTGCTATGTACATGTCCCATATTAGCATAGCCGCCTTGCCCTCCTTACTTGATAGACGAGACAACCTAACAACAAACAGTCTCATTCGGCTCCTCATGTGAGCAACCATCTCCAGAGCATAATGGGAAAGTTGGGTGAACTTAAGGCTATACCCATGCACACTCATAGGTTCATGCTTAAGAGTGATGAATTCTCTTACCTTTGCCTCTCTTAGCTCATGGGGAAAGAAACTGTAATGACTTGTTCCCATTGTTATAGAAAAGACAATGGGGAAAGAATTTGGGCCAGAAAACTTTTGAGTAGTTATTTGAATATTCATAGCCTAGTCTAGATTTGGACGAAATCTGAGTCATGCGAGGTCTAGGAAAATCTGGTAATGAATTAGAGATTTAATAATGAATTTTATTATATGAGTAGATAGCTAAGACGTAACGAATCTGTACGACTTTATGAAATCGAATTTGGGCGAGTGGAACTCCTGAAACTTATCTTAGCGTGAAAGGGTAGTCTTTAAACGTCATGGGTTGAAGGTGTATTGTGAAATGGGGGTTTGAGACTCACTTTACGACTCTCTGTCTTCGTGTAAGGCTCAGGGTCAGGATTATTCTCACCAGAGAGGGGCTGATATGGCGGGTTGGGTCCCGCTACAGTGGGCCAGTCGTGACTTAAGTCGGGATTAAACCCCACAAATGTTATTTTCTGCAAGTTTCATTCTTGAGAGCTAAGAGACGACCCATGGATATTCCTTGAAGGTTTTCCACCTCTTCTAGCACTAAAGGTAAGATTTTACTCCACTAATCCAATTTTCAATCCGTAGAATTCAGATTCTTGGGTAATTATTACTGGGGAAGGTTTTGATCTGAAGTTAATGGTGGAAAAAACCCTAAATTGGGGATTGGGATCATGGATTGGTCTTAGGTTATTGGGTTTGCTATAATCCAGATAATTAGATCTTAAATTATTGATCCTTTTGTATATTAATTGTTTGTAGACCTAGAACAAGCGGAAAGAATCCAGAAAGGGAAGATTAAAGTGCCTTAAGGGGATTCAAGCTTGGTTTCGAGGTAGGTGATTGTTTGATTTCATGTTTGCGTGATATATATTGGTAATTTCTTCATTGTAATGCATGTATGTATGTGAATGAAGCCTTATTGATCAAACCTAATAAAATGAGTATGAATGAACAAATGTATGCCATGATTCAACACTTCGTTGTATGATTATGAGTATGTACATATGAGTGTGCTTGTGATTGTGGTTATGTTGAATGGATCAAGTGTCACATTCCAACACACTAACTGGGATCGGGTGTCACATTCCGTTACTTATATTGGAGCAGGTGTCAAGTTCTGACACACTAATTGGGATCAGGTGTCACGTTCTGGCACACTAACAATTTGGGTATGGGTTCCATGAGAGGACTATTGAATTGTCATATCTACTTGTTATTGAGAATGTGTAATTGTACATTGATCCTAAAATGATAACCATGTGTATATATGTTCTATACATGCCATATTTACTATGTTGTGACTGCTTATATATGTTTCGCTTACTACAGTAGTCGCGTGATCCTACCAGTACACTGCGGTTGTGTACTAATACTGCACTTGCTCGTTCTTTGTTGAGTACAGGGCATTTTCAGGAGGCTACTGATAGACCTCACTTAGGAGATCAGTGATCGAGACTGAATTCAAGGGTGAGCCAGTTCTTCCAGGTTGCCATGAGTTCTCCTTTTGCTTAGTCCATTTCCTTCAGACTTAGATTAGTACTTTAGATATTCGTCTGTTTAGTTTTGGGGTTGTGCCCATTTTTGTAGACTTGTTGAACTTTAGAGTTTTGGTACATTGACTTTCAAGTTTTAGGCGTTGTTTTCGCAAATGTTTAGTAATGGTTTGTCAAACTTTCAGAGTTTATGGGAACTCCAGTCTATTTTTGCATTTAAACTGCTTCCGTATCTTTAAATGCCTTAATTTTCATAAAATTTGTTAGACGGGTTCTAGTAATGGCTCTCTCACCGGAGGGTTAGTGTGGGTGCCAATCACAACGGTCTGGGTCGTGACAAAGTTGGTATCAGAGCCTTAGGTTCGTTGATCTCGATGTACCAAAACGAGTCTAGTAGAATCTTGCAGAACGGTATAGAGACATCTGTACTTTTCTTCGAGAGGCCATATGACTTTAGGAAATCTCTCTGTTTTCTCTTGTTTCATTTCGTGCTATAACTTGATTCCAATTGGTATCTGGTGAACCAAATTGGTATCTATTCTTCTTCACTTTTCTGTTCGCAGATGATTAACACTAGATTCAATGGTGTCAGGCCCGTAGCTCCCGTCAATGAGCCCACTGAGGAGTCTGCGGTCGAGGCAGGGGTAAAAGAAGAGCAAAGGGTAGAGGCCGAGGAATGGTAGCACTCGCTAGGGGTGGAGCTTTGGTTGAGAATGCTTCCAGAAATGAGATTTGTCCTACGCATCATGAAAAGATAGAGGAGAATGTAAAGGTTAAAAATGAAGAGGATGTTGGACAAGAGAAAGATGTGTAGGTTGAGACTACATGTATTCCTCCCTTAGACCCAGTGTTAGCGAAAGAGATTATGACTTTTCTGAAAGGATTGGTTGGTACTGGAGTTCTTCCCTCAATTTAAGCAACTCAAACTCCCGCCAACCCCTCTATTGCTATCACCGTTCCCAAGGTGGGTGGAAACGTAGGCACTTATGCCTTTTTCCATCCCCCATTGGGTTCGATGATATCTGGTGATGAGCATGAAATGTTGACTAAATTTCTAAAATTGAAGCCGCCTGTGTTCTATGGTTTTGAGAGTGAGGACGCCTATGAGTTCATCTTAGATTGTTATGATAGGCTGCATAAGTTGGGCATGGAGTAGAATTTGTTAATTTCCAGCTTTAGGGTGAAGCTAAGCACATGTGGAGAGCTTATGTGGAATGCAGATCGTTAGCTTTACCCTTCTCACTTGAACTTAGTTTCATGCTTTGTTTTTGGAAAATTATGTGCCCCAAACTTTGAGAGATCGCAAGAAGGATGAGTTCATGGCTTTAGAGCAAGGTGGTATGACCGTAGCTGCTTATGAGGCTAAGTTCCATGCCTCATCTAGGTATGCTACACAATTGCTGACTATAGAGGAGGAGAGGATTCGATTATTTGTCAAAGGATTGAACCTCGAACTTCAGGTATTGTCCGTTCACATGACTTCTGCAGGAAAAAGCTTCAATGAGGTGGCCGACTTTGTGAATAAAGTAGAGGGAGTTAGACATGATGGGCAGGATAAGGTTTTGGTAAAGAAATCCAAGAGCACATGTAACTTTCAGGGTTCTTACTCCAGAGGTTCAGGTAGGCCGACGCTTGCAGCCCGACCAATTCAGTCCGCCATGCCTGCTTTTACATGTAGTTACTTGGGAACTCCATAGCAGAATTTTATTCAGAATAGCCAGAGAGATGTATCTTCTTCTAGAGGCAGACCGTCTTTTGATCGTAGTTGCTATAATTATGGGAAACTTGGGGACATGAGGAGAGATTTTCCCCAACTGCGCATGTTGGATCCCGCGCAATAGTAGACTAGAGCAGTGGTACCCACGTGCAATAATAATAATGGTAGAGGATGTTCACAAGGTGGGCGAGGAGGAAATCAACGAGGCCTTGGAGGTCGGGGTAATGGTAATGTAGGCAGATGAGCAGCGCAACTAGGCAAAGAGGTTGTCCATCAAGATGACATGGCTCAGTTTTACGACTTTCCGAGCAAGACTGAGGCGGAGACATCTGATGCAGTGATCACAAGTACTATTTTTGTCTGTGACCAGATGGTTGATATGTTGTTTGGTCCGGTATGCCTCCAGATAGAGATTTAGATTTCTGCATTGATTGGAACCTGGTACCCACCCCATCTCTGTTCCTCCTTATCGCTTGGCTTTGACGGAGTTAAGAGAGCTTAAGGCTCAAATTCAGGAACTTCTTGATAAAGGTTTCATTCTTCCTAGTGCTTCCCTGTGGGGTGATCATGTCTTGTTTGTTAAGAAAAAAAATGGTAGTATGAGGATGTGTATAGACTACCGGCAGTTGAATAGGGTCACCATTCGAAATAAGTATTCGTTGCCTCGAATAGATGATCTTTTTGGCCAGTTGCAAGGAGCATCAATTTTCTCTAAGATTGATCTAAGGTCTGGTTACCATTATTTAAAAATTATTCTTGAGGATGTACCAAAGAAGCCATTCAGGACCCGTTATGGGCACTATGAGTTTCTAGTGATGTCGTTTGGGTTGACAAATGTGCCTGCAACTTTAATGAGTTTGATCAATGGCGTGTTCAAGCCATTCCTGGATTCGTACATTATTGTTTTCATTGATGATATTTTGGTTTATTCAAAGAATAAGGAAGAGCATGCCGTCTATCTTCGTATTGTTCTAGGTGTTCTTGAGAGACAAAAGTTGTATGCTAAATTCTCTAAGTGTGAGTTCTGGTTGACTTAAGTTGCCTTTTTTGGGCATGTAGTTTCAAGGGAAGGGGTAATGGTACATCCCCAAAAGATTGAAGTGGTCAAGAATTGGGTCCGGCCTAGCTTTGTGACTGAAGCTAGAATCTTTGTGGGGCTCGCCAACTACTATCATTGGTTTGTGAAGAATTTTGCTTCTATCGCCACACATTTGACAAGGTTGACCAAAAAGGAGGTACCTTTCGAGTGGACTGGCAAGTGTGAAGAGATATTTCAAAAGCTTAAGGCTCTTTTGACCACATCATCTATTTTGGCACTATTGGTGGAAGGTAAAAAATTTAATGTTTATTGTGACGCTTAACATTCGGGTTTGGGTGTTGTGTTGATGCATGATAAGAATGGTATAGCTTATGCATCGCGGCAGTTGAAGGTGCGTGATAGAAATTACCCAACAAATGATTTGGAGTTGGCAGTGGTAGTGTTTGCTCTCAAGATCTAGCGACATTACCTTTATGGTGTCAAGTGTGAGGTATTTACTGACCACCGTAGCCTACAACATACATTCACTCAAAATGACCTAAATCTGAGACAACGAAAGTGGATGGAGTTACTCAAGGATTATGATGTGACCATTCAGTATCATCCGGGTAAGGCTAACGTGGTAGCATACATATTAAGCCGAAGGGCGGTGAGTATGGGTAGTCTAGCTTGATTGAGTGTATCGAAGAGACCTCTGGCTAAGGAAATTCAAACCTTGGAATCTAAGTTCATGCAGTTGGGCATCATAGAAAAAGGTGGGGTGTTAGCTAGCATTGAGGTTAGGGCCACATTCATTGATGAGATCAAGGCTAAACAATTTAAGGATGACAGTTTGAATGAGCTCAGAAAGAAAATAGTATCTTGCAAGGTACAATATACAACTTTTGATGTAGGGGTGTGCTCAGTTTTAAATGAAGGATTTGTGTTCCTCGAGTAGATGACTTGATTTAAAATTTTTTGACAGAGTCTCATGGTTTGCAGTATTCTATTCATTCGGATGTGACCAAGATGTACCGAGATTTAAAGCGACTATATTGGTCGCCTGACATGAAGTAAGACATAGCTGAGTTTGTGGCTAAGTGCCAAAACTGCCAACAGGTAAAGTATGAGCATCAAAGACCTACAGGTTTGCTTCAGGGAATGCCAATTTCGGAATGGAAGTGGGAAAGAATAGCCATGGACTTTGTGGTTGGTCTCCCCAAGACATTGGGAAAGTTTGATTCTATTTGGGTAGTGGTTGATAGATTGACTAAGTCAGCCCATTTTATTCCGGTCATATAGATTTTAATGCTCAAAAGTTGGCTAAGGTTTATGTGAAAGAGATAGTGAGGCTGCATGGGGTGCACCTTTCTATCATCTCAAACCATGGTACGCAATTCACATACAAGTTTTGAAGAAAATTAAATGACGAATTGGGCACACAACTCACCTTTAGCACAACCTTTCATCCGCAAATTGACGGGCAATCAAAGAGGACTATTCAAGTGTTAGAAGACATGTTGAGGGCATGTGTGATTGACTTTGGAGGACATTAGGATAAGTTCCGTTGTGTGAGTTCCCACTCAAGCATTGACATGACACCGTTCGAGGCACTCTATGAGAGGAGATGTAGATTACCCAAATGATGGTTTTAGGCTGGAGATGTGAAACCTTTGGGGGTTGACTTGATGAAGCATGCTCAAGATAAGGTAAGAAACATCCAAGCTAAGCTCCAGCAGCCCAAAGTTGACAGAAGAAGTATGCAGACCATAAGGTAAGAGACATGTCATTTCAGATTGGTGAGAAAGTTCTTAAAGTTTCACCCATGAAAGGGGTGATTATAATTGAGAAGAAGGGCAAGCTTAGTCCCCGATACATTGGTCCATTTGAGATTCTTGTCCGTGTAGGGCCAATGACTTATAGATTGGCTTTACCATCTAGGTTATCTGGATTTCATCCAGTGTTTCATGTGTCCATGTTGAAGAAGTACCATAGGGACGGAGATTACATCATAAAATGGGACTCAACGTTGTTAGACAAAGACTTTCAGTACAAAGAGTAACTGTTTGCAATTCTTGATCATGATGTCCGGAAGTTGAGGACCAAAGAGATTAAGTCCGTGAAAGTTCAATGGAAGCATCGTCCAGTTGAGGAAACTACTTGGGAAACCGAGAAGAACATGCGAGGCAAGTATCCCAAGTTGTTCGACGATTCAGGTACTACACTACTCTTACTTTACCCAATTTTTTCTAGTTTGTCACTCGGAGATGAGCAATGGGTAAATTGGTATCTAGTAGCAACCTGTTCCCGTCGTTATAGAAAAGCCAATGGAGATATAATTTAGGCCTGAAAACTTTTGAGTAGTGATTTGAAAATTCCTAGCCTAGTCCAGATTTGGATGAAATCTGAGTCATGCGAGGTCTAGGGAAATATGGTAGTGAATGAGAGATTTAATATTGAATTTGATTACATGAGTAGATAGCTAAGATGTTAAGGAACCTGTACAACTTTACGAAATTATATTCGGGTGAGTGGAAAGTGTGTTGTGAAATTGGGGTTTAGGACTCAATTTCCGACTCTCTATCTCCATGTAAGGCGCAGGGGCAGGATTATTCCCGCCAAGGCGGGGTTGCTGTGGCGGGTAGGGACCCGCTACAGCGGGGCGATTTAAGTTGGGATTAAATCCCAAAAATGTTATTTTCTGCAAGTTTCGTTCTTAAGAGATAAGAGATGACCCATGGATATTTCTTGAAGGTTTTCCACCTCTTCTAGAACTAAAGGTAAGGATTTTACTCTACTAATCCATTTTCCGATCCGTATAATTTAGATTCTTGGGTAATTATTACTGGGGGAAGGTTTTGATCTAAAGTTAATAGTGGAAAAAGCCCTAAATTAGGGATTGGGATCATGGGTTGGTCTTCGGTTATTAGGTTTTCTATAATATGGATAATTAGACCTTTAATTATTGATCCTTGCGTATATTAATTGTTTGTGGACCTAGAACAAGCGGAAAGATTCTGGAAAGTGAAGATTCAAGTTCCTTAGGGAGATTCAAGTTTGGTTTCGAGGTAGGTGATTGTTTGATTTCATGTTTGCATGATGTATGTTGGTAATTGCTTCATTGTAATGCATGTATGTATGTATGTATGTGAATGAAGTCTTGTTGATCAAACCTAATGAAATGCGTATGAATGAACAAATGTATGCCATGATTCAACACTTGATTGTATGATTATGAGTATGTATATATGAGTGTGATTGTGATTGTGATTGTGGTTGTGTTGAATGGATCGGGTGTCACGTTCCGACACACTAACTGGGATTGGGTGTCACGTTCCGACACTTATATTAGAGCGGGTGTCACGTTCCGATACACTAATTGGGATTGGGTGTCACGTTTCAGCACTCTAACAGTTTGGGTAGGGGTTCCATAAGAGGACCATTGAATTGTCATATCTACTGTTATTGAGAATGTGTAATTGTACATTGCTTCTGAAATGATAACCAATATGTATATATGTTCTATACATGTCATGTTTACTATGTTGTGGTTTCTTATATATGATTCACTTACTGGAATAGCCTCGTGATCCTACCAGTACACTGTGGTTGTGTACTGATACTACATGTGCTCGTTCTTTGGTGAGTACAGGGCATCTTCAGGCGGCTACTGAGAGACCTCACCTAGGAGATCAATGATCGAGACCAAATTCAAGGGTGAGCTAGTTCTTCCAGGCTGCTATGAGTTCTTCTTTTGCTTAGTCCATTTTCTTCGAATTTAGATTAGTACTTTAGATATTCGTTTGCTTTGTTTCGGGGTTATTCCCCTTTTTGTAGACTTGTTGAACTTTATAGTTTTGGTACATTGACTTTCAGTAACTAGGCGTTGTTTCCGCAATTGCTTAGTAATGGTTTATCAAACTTTCGGAGTTTATGGGAACTCTAGTTTATTTTTGCATTTAAACCTGCTTCCGTATCT
Organism: Solanum bukasovii; assembly: GCA_029582585.1. Lineage (NCBI taxonomy): Eukaryota > Viridiplantae > Streptophyta > Magnoliopsida > Solanales > Solanaceae > Solanum > Solanum bukasovii. The sequence continues at coordinate 50,514 of JAJOOI010001617.1, read as the reverse complement.
TTAAATGCCTTAATTTTCGAAAAAATTGTTAGACGGGTTGTAGTAATGGTTCTCCCACCGAAGGGTTAGTTTGGGTGCCAATCATGATGGTCTGGGTCATGACAAAGTTAGTATTAGAGCCCTAGGTTCGTTGATCTCGGTGTACCAAAATGAGTCTAGTAGAGTCTTGCGGAGCAGTACAGAGACATCTGTACTTTTCTTCGAGAGGCTATAGAACTTTAGGAAATCTCTATGTATTCTCTTGTCTCCTTTCATGCTATAACTTGATTCCAATTAGTATTTGGTGATCCAAATTGGTATCTAATCTCCTTCACACTTTTGTCCACAGATGGTTAACATTATATTCAACGACGCCAGACCCGTAGCTCCCATCAATGATGTCACACCCAAAATCCCATTAAGGTGGACCGGTAGCCGTTGCCGAGAAGGCTCGGGAGGACCAACCTGTAATCATGCACTATCTATGAACATTTAAAGGTGCTGCCATAGTGGATAACATGTTTTCATGAAAGTAGACAATATTAATAAGCCAAAAGAAAGTAAACATGACTTGGCCGTACCATGATGTCTAAGACACGAGGCACAACCACACTTCACTATACATAATCTACAAAGCCTCTTAATGATAACACATTATGGGGTTAAGGTTGGGACAGGCCCCGCCTTACACTCAGCTACTATACAATACCAAAATACATGCTATAGACTTGGAAAGCCCCGAATCAACCTGGAGCTCACCAATAGCCGCTGGATGTCCTGTTCTCCTACTGAGGAGATCTACTAGCTCCTATACCTGCAACATGAATTGCAGGTCCCCCGAGAGATACGTCAGTACGGGAGAATGTACTGAGTATGTAAGGCATAAAGTACTGTATGTGAAATAAGAACTCAAATGAAATCATATACCAATGTAAGAATACAAGACCACCTTTTCTCATATTATGGAATCAGGTACTTTACATTCTTTTCTTTACTTTATCATTCTTTTCTTTACACTCTGTTCACAACATATAATACAAATGACCAGCTGATCAGCGGTAGACATATAAATCGGGATTGACCCATGCTAGGCTTTCCTTTAACCCCTGGGATACCACCCGTAATATTGGGATCGACCCATGCTAGGTGATTCTTCCACCCCTGGGATACCACCCATCAATAAGCAGATTCATTTAATATCTTTCCATTAACATTTGAAATGATTCTGTTGGTGGTCATAGCATTTTTGAGTTGTGGGACTATGTAGTCAACAAGTGACATGTAATAATCATATAATGCAAGAACAACAAAGTAGACAGTAGTTACACAATTAGTGAAATGCATAGGAGCTAAAATAATATATGGACCTTATTTAGTTAAAAGGAGAACTCATGCAGGGTATTCAATGTATATGTACAGCTTTGACAATGAACAGGTATTGGAACGTGCAGACATGTTAAAGAGTGAGAACAAGGTCATAAGTCGTGTTGGAGCTGGTAGGCTGCCTCTATGTGTCGAGGACGAGTCTAGATTTCATGCCAATTAGTAGGAAATCGAAAAGCCTTACATACCTTGCTGTACCACCTTATAGTTACCTTGAAGTACCTTCCTTTCTTTTCAAATACTTATCTACAATAGAGTAGGTGATAAACTAGTATTAGTTGTTACTAAACATGCTTAGGCAGTCCAATCTCACTCAACAATAATGCTCGGGCAACAAACCCGTAATTACCAAACTAAGGTTGTTCTTTCAATCCCGACCTTCTTTTATTGCATTTGTACACTACACAACTATATTTCAATATCAACAATTTACACCCTTTCCAGATATCAACCAAGCTGTCCCCAATATGTTCATACATCAACCTGTCCCAAAAATAGTCCTAACAATCCAACATACAATAGGACGTGAAACCATAGTTTCCCATCATCATCCCACGAGTTCTTATCAACAATACACTTAAAATATCATACTTAGACTCATGTTTAAGGAAGACAAAGATAGGACAGTCACTTTACCTTAATTCTTATAACTCGTTTTTCTTTTAATTTTAACTCTTCAATAACTTGAGCTTCCCTTCACATAGGCCAAAGAAAAAGAGAAAAGCCTCTCAATATCAAAGGAAAGTGAGCAATTAAACTTTTGACAGATTCAGTCCTCTACTTGTTCTTAACTAATTAACATGTTTATCTAGCATTCCATGAGAGAATAAAGCTAAATCCATTAGTAATTCCACTTATCTTACCTTGCAAGGGCTTGGGTTTATCCAAGAACCCTAGGAAACTTGTGGCTGCTGCTATGCTTTGAAAGAGAGAGGAGAAGCTTAGAGAGAAATCTAATTTTTATCTATTCTTAAAAGTGAGGAAATGGCCAGAAACTTGGGGATTTTAAAGGTATTACTTTTCCCCACCTCTTAAGTTTTAATATCAGCCACTAATTTGTAAAATTGGTCCAAGTAGGTGATGCACCTGCTTGAAATTATATATACACAAAATGGGCCCTTTATGTACTCATCTTGGGCTGCAATTTTTCCCCTTTCTAATATTAAGCCATGGGCCAGAATTATACCCTTAATTTGGGCCATAGTCTTTATTGGGCTCAAGTAGTTGGACTTGGACAGATTGGTGTGAGGCCTCATCTCCATTCCCTTTTCCTTTTTATTTAATTTGGGCCTCAAGTGAGCCCACTAATGCATGAACTAATCTTCCCCATCTACCTAGCCCATTTGAGCTAAGCAAGTAAGTGACACCTGCTAGCTTTATAAAGTCCAACAAGCACCTCAATTCTTTTATTCATTTTCCAAGCATAATTTCCTTAGTTTAACTCAAAACTTATATACACTTGATCACCTTAACTTTTAAACTTACATATTGCCCTTCGATCCAGAATTTAAATACTTCTAAAATTTGACGTTCACTCGATCGTGCAATATTGCAATGTACGGGAGTTACCTTTATAGCTTCTTTATTGTCACCATTCATCTAGGAAATCAAGTTCATTACTTATACCACCAAGCTAAATCAAGTTCAATAAGTGCAGGACTTGTACACGTAAAATACGGGGTGTTACAAATGAGTCCACTGAGTAGTCCGCAGTCAATGTAGGGGTAGATAAAGAGCAAGGTGGTAGAAGCCGATGAAGGATAACACCTGCTAGTTGTGGAGCTCCGGTTGAGAATGCTCCCAGAAATGAGGTTCCTCCTGCGCATCATGAAAAGATATAGGAGAATGTGTAGGTTGAGAATGATGAGGATGTTGGACAAGAGAAAGAGGTGCAGGATGAGACTACATGTATTCCTCCGTTAGATCCAGTGTTAGCTCAAGATATTATGACTTTTCTGAAAGGATTGGTTGGTCCTGGAGTTCTTTCCTCAGTTCAAGCAACTCAAACTCCCGCCAACTCCCCTATTGCTGTCATCGTTCCAAAGGTGGGTGGAAATGTAGGCACTGATGTCTTTTTCCATCCCCTATTGGGTCCAGTGATGACTGGTAATGAGCACGAAATGTTGATTAAATTTCTGAAATTGAAGCCGCATGTGTTCCATGGTTCTGAGAGTGAGGATGCCTATGAGTTCATCTTAGATTATTATGAGAGGCTGCATAAGTTGGGTATTGTCCATCAACATGGAGTAGAGTTTGTGACTTTTCAGCTTCAGGGTGAGGCTAAGTAGTGGTGGAGAGCATATGTGGAATGCAGATCGTCAGCTTTACCCCCACTCACCTGGACACAGTTTCATGCTTTGTTTTTAGTAAAGTATGTTCCCCGGACTTTGAGAGATCGCAAGAAGGATGAGTTCATGGCTTTAGAGCAAGGTGGTATGACCGTATCTACTTATGAGGCAAAGTTCCATGCCTTGTCTAGGTATGCTACACAATTGGTGACTACAGAGAAGGAGAGGATTCAACTATTTGTCAAAGGATTGAACCCCGAACGTTAGGTATTGTCTGTTCACATGACTTCTACAGGAAAAAGCTTCAATGAGGTGACCGATTTTGTGAAAAAAGTAGAGGGAGTTAGACGTGATGGGCAGGCTAAGGCTTTGGCTTAAAAAGCCAAGATCACAAGTAACTTTCATGGTTCTTACTCCAGAGGTTCAGATAGGTCAACACTTGGCCCGACCAATTCATTCCATCATGCCGTCTTCAATAAGTAGTTACTCGGGAACTCCACAGTAGAATTTTATTCAGGATAGCCAGGGAGTCGCGTCTTCGCCTAGCGGTAGACCGTCTTTTGATCGTACTTGCTATAATTGTGGGGAACCTGGGCACAAAAGGAGAAATTATCCCAAATCGCGCATGTTGGATCCCGTGCTGCAGCAGACTAGAGCAGTGGTACCTACATGCAACTATAATAATGGTTGAGGACGTTCACAAGGTGGGCGAGGAGGAAATCAATGAGGCCGTGAAGGTCGGGCTAATGGTAATACAGGCAGAGGAATAGCGCAACCAGGTAAGGAGGTTGTCCGTCAAAATGACAGGGCTCAGTTTTATGCCTTTCCGGGCAAGATTGAGGCGGAGACATCTGATGCAGTGACCACATGTACTATTCTTGTCTGTGACCGAATGGCCAATGTGTTATTTGGTCCGGGTTCTACTTTTTCATACGTGTCAGTTCAGTTTGCCTTGGGATTTGATGCAGTTTGTGCTGTACTTGATGCCCCTATCCATGTTTCTACCCTAGTTGGTGAGTCTGTCATAGTCACCCATGTTTATCGTACTTGTTTTGGTTATGCTTATGGGTTTCCAAACTTGGGCTGATCGGGTTATTTTGGATATGACTGACTTTGATATAATCTAAGGCATGACTTGGTTGTACCCCTATTATGCTATGTTAAATTGTACTACTAAGTTTGTTACTCTAGAGATCCCGAGTAGAGAAAAGTTTGAGTCGGAAGGGGTGTATAAGCCTAAGCCAGCTAAGGTCATATCCTCTATTCGAGCTAGGAAACTGGTGGGGCAGGGGTGTTTGACATATTTGGCTAATATTCGGGATGTTGAGGTTGAGTTTTCCTCTATTGAGTCTATTCCTGTGTTGTCAGAATTTAGAGAAGTGTTTCCTACTAAATTGCCTGGTATGCCTCCGGATAGAAATATAGATTTCTGTAATGATTTGGAACCTGGTACCCACCCCATCTCCATTCCTCCTTATTGTATGGCTCCGACGAACTTAAGAGAGCTTAAGGCTCAAATTCAGAAACATCTTGATAAAGGTTTCATTCATCCTAGTGCTTCCCCGTGGGGTGCTCTTATCTTGTTTGTTAAGAAAAATGACGGTAGTATGAGGATGTGCATAGACTACCGGTAATTGAATAGGGTCACCATTTGAAATACGTACCTCTTGCCTCAAATATATGATCTTTTTCACCAGTTGCAAGGCACATCAGTTTTCTCTAAGCTTGATCTAAGGTCTGTTTACCATCAGTTAAATAATAGGCCTGGGATGTACTAAAGACGACGTTCAGGACCCTTTATGGGCACTATGAGTTTCTAGTGATGTCATTTGGGATGACAAATGCGCCTGCATCTTTCATGAGTTTGATGAATGGTGTGTTAAAGCCATTCCTTGATTTGTACGTTATTGTTTTCATTAATTACACTTTGGTTTAATCAAAGAGTAAGAAAGAGCATGCCGACCATCTTCGTATTGTTCTGGGTGTTCTTGGGAGACAAAAGTTGTATGTTAAATTCTCTAAATGTGAGTCCTGGTTGACTTCATTTACCTTTTTAGGGCATGTAGTTTCAAGGGATGAGGTAATGGTAGATCCCCAAAAGATCGAAGCAGTCAAGAATTGGGTCCGTCCTAGCTCTGTGACTGAAGTTAGAAGCTTTGTGGGGATCGCCAACTACTATCGTCGATTTGGGAAGAAATTTTCAACCTTGACCAAAAAAGAGGAACCTTTCAAGTGGACTGACAAGTGTGAAGGGAGCGTTCAAAAGTTCAAGACTCTTCTAACCTTAACACTTATTTTGGCACTACCGGTGGAAGGTAAATATTTTACTGTTTTATTGTGACGCTTCATAATCGGGTCTGGGTTCTGTGTTGATGCAGGATAAGAATGTTATAGCTTATGCATCCCGATAGCTGAATGTGCATGAGAGGAGTTACCCAACACATGATTTGGAACAAAGAAGATGGGTGGAGTTACTCAAGGATTATGATGTGACCATTCAAAATCTTTCGGGTAAGGCTAACGTGGTGGCAGACGCATTAAGTCGTTGGGCGGTGATTATGGGTAGTCTAGCTTGCTTGAGTGTATCCAAGCGACCTCTGGCTAAGGAAATTCAAACCTTGGAATCTAAGTTAATACAGTTGGCATCTTAGAAAAAGGTGGGGTTTTAGCTAGCATTGAGGTTAGGGCCATATTCATTGAGGAGATCAAGGCCAAAGAGTTTAAGGATAACTGTTTGAATGAGCTCAAAGAAGACAGTGTCTGGCAAGGCATAAGATATAACTCTTGGTGCGGGGTGTGTGCTCAGTTTTAAAGGTAGGATTTGTGTTCCTCGAGTAGATAAATCGATTCAGAAATTGTTGACAGAGTCTCATGGTTCGCAGTATTCTATTCATCCGGGTGTGACCAAGATGCACCGAGATTTGAAGTGACTTTATTGGTGGCCTGACATGAAGAAAGACATAGCTGAGTTTGTGGCTAACTGCCAAAACTGCCAACAGGTAAAGTATGAGCATCAAAGACCTGCAGATTTGCTTCAGAGAATGCCAATTCCGGAATGGAAGTGGGAAAGAATAGCCATGGACTTTGTGGTTGGTCTCCCCAAGACATTGAGAAAGTTTGATTCTCTTTGGGTAGTGGTTGACAGATTGACTAAGTCAGCACATTTTATTCCAGAATATATTATAATGCTCAACACTTGGCTAAGGTTTATATGAAAGAGATAATCAGGCTACACGGGGTACCCTTTTCTATCATCTCAAACTGTGGTACGCAGTTCACATCCAGTTTTGGAGAAAATTACATGATGAATTGGGCACTCTAACTCACCTTTAGCACAGCCTTTCACCCGCAAACGGACGGGCAGTCAGAGATGATTATTCAAGTGTTAGAAGACATGTTGAGGGCATGCGTGATTGACTTTGGAGGACATTGTGATAAGTTCCTACCATTGTGTGAGTTCTCCTATAATAACAGTTAGCACTCCAAATTAACATGGTACCATTTGAGGCACTCTATGGGAGGGGATGTAGATCACCCATATGATGGTTTGAGGCTGGAGATGTGAAACCTTTGGGGTTTGACTTGGTGAAGGATGCTCAAGATAAGGTAATATGCATCAAAGCTAAGCTCCTAGCAGCCCAAAGTCGACAGAAGAAGTATGCAGACCATAAGGTAAGAGACATGGTATTTCATATCGGTGAGAAAATTCTTCTTAAAGTGTCACCCATGAAAGGGGTGATGATATTTGGCAAGAAGGGCAAGCTTAGTCCTTGATACATTGGTCCATTTGAGATTCTTGACTGTGTAGGGCCAGTAAATTATAGATTGGTTTTACCATCTAGCTTATCTGGAGTTCATCCAGTGTTTCATGTGTCCATGTTGGAGAAGTCTCATGGGGACGGAGATTACATCATAATGTGGGACTCAGTGTTGTTAGACAAAGACCTTTAGTATGAGAAGGAACCATTTGCAATTCTTGATTGTGATGTCCGAAAGTTGAGAACCAAAGAGATTAAGTTTGTGAAAGTTCATTGGAAGAATTGTTCAATTGAGGAAGCTACTTGGGAAACCGAAAAGGAAACACGAGACAAGTATCCCAGTTGTTCGACGATTGAGGTACTACCCTCTTACTTTAGCTAGTTTTCCCTAGTTTGTGACTCGGGGATGAGCGATGGGTAAACTGATATCTATTGTAACGACCTGTTCCCGTCGTTATTGAAAAGCCAATGGGAAAAGAATTTGGGTTCGAAAACTTGTGAGTAGTGATATGAAAATTCCTAGCCTAGTCTAGATTTGGACGAAATTTGAGTCATGCAAGGTCTAGGGAAATCTGATAATGAATGAAAGATTTAATAATGAATTTGATTACATGACTAGATAGCTAAGACGTTAAGAAACCCGTATGAATTTACGGAATCAAATTCGGGTAAGTGGAACTCCTAAATATGATCTTAGTGTGTAGTGGTAGTCTTTGAACGTCATGGGTTGAAAGTGTGTTGTGAAATGGGGGTTTGGGAATCAATTTCCGACTCTCTGTCTCCGTGTAAAGCGCTGGGGTGTGATTATTCCCATGATAGCGGGGCCACTGTGGCGGGTTGGGTCCTTCTACAACGGGCCAGTCGCGACTTAAGTGGGGATTAAACCTCAAAAACGTTATTTTCTGCAAGTTTCGTTCTTGAGATCTAAGAGACGACCCTAAGAACATTTCTTGAAGGTTTCCACCTCTTCTAGCACTAAATGTAAGGACTTTACTCCCCTAATCTGTTTTTCAATCCGTAGATTTATATTCTTGGGTAATTATTATTGGGGGGAGGTTTTGATCTGAAGTTAATGGTGGAAACAACCCTAAATTGGGGAATGGGATCATGGGTTTGCTATAATCTGGATAACTAGACCTTAAATTATTGATCCTTGCGTATATTAATTGTTTGTAGACCAAGAACAAGCTGAAAGAATCTGGAAAGGGAAGATTCAAGTGCCTTAGGGGGATTCAAGCTTGGTTTCGAGGTAGGTGATGGTTTGATTTCATGTTTGCGTGATGTATGTTGGTAATTGCTTCATTGTAATGCATGTATGTATGTATGTATGTGAATGAAGCCTTGTTAATCAAACCTAATGAAATGAGTATGAATGAACAAATGTATGCCATGATTCAACACTTGATTGTATGATTATGAGTATGTACATATGAGTGTGATAGTGATTGTGGTTGTGTTGAATGGATCGGGTATCACGTTCCGACACACCCCAAAATAGAGGGAGTAAGTGGCACTCTATACCCTATAAGATCGAGTTACCCACTAAAACATACTAGCTAACCAAACTGTGAAACAAAAATATTGGGCAACACAACTTCTAAAAAGTGAAGCCTGGACCCTGAAGGTCATGACCTGAATGAGAATAAACCATACAAACAACGGTAGACAAGCCAAAAAAAATAAAGATGTACTATCTAGTCGATGAAGCCTCAACCGAAGACATACCTACTTACACACATATATATACATGCCAAGCTATGGGTTGGAGATTGAAATATACAAAAGAAAACCTAGAATATTGTGTCAACAATAGCCTCAATGAGTGATATAAGCATTGTCGGGATAAGGCCCCAACTATACCCAAACTGTACAACAAAAGTAAACATCCTCTGATATCACCCAGATAAGATGGAGCTTACAAACTCACAGCTGAACTTGAATCCTAGTGGGTGGGTCGATTAGAGTCCCTGCCTGTACCTGCTCGCACGAACCAAAATGCAGCGTCCCCAGACAAAGGGACTTCAATACAAATAAAAATGTACTGGTATGTAAAGTGGAAAGTAGAATCATAAATATTTACTGTAAAAGGGTAATAGAGATACCACCTGAAACAAAAAATCAAATAATCTCCATGGCTGACATTTAGCCCCCTACTATTTAAATATGCATGGTGTGCTCGTATAATCGTATGTCGTGAATACATATATATATAGATGAAAATACATGACATACCCAACCAAATGCTAGCAATGGTGGTGCCTTTCGGTAGCGAACCGACATCATATTCGCCAACTTGTGGCCATCTGTGTCTCATACATATAATTATAGGCAATAGGCCCCATACCTCTCGATTATAGCTCGGGAGTAGAATGCATAGCATATTATGTCATGGATTTATAACACCTATATGTTACTGTTGTCATGTTGCCAATCTTGGCTCGTTTGACCCCATAATCACTTTCGTATAACATGTAACCATCTCATGGAACCTCATATGTTATTCCAAATAAGCTTGAAAAGTTAACTCAAATTTTAGAAAGATAACCTAACCTTGCAGATATTCATAACAAGTTTAAGGTTATTTACTTAGTTCCTAACTTGGTTCCTAGATAATTTACAAAAGAAGTATTTCAAAAACCAAGTGTTCTAATAGTTTAAACATTTAAGTTATATTAGAGAGTTTTGAAGATCGTGAGTTACTTAACTTTAGTGGGGGAAAAGGGCTAGTTACAAGTAATAAGGGTCTCCCGTGATATTTTAAGTAACATCACCTAAAGAAGAATAAGAATTCATACATGCGGACATATAATCAAGGAAACCAATAAAATGACATGTAGATGTCGAATACTCTATTTATCCGAACGAGTGGAATATCAAAATAATAGAATCATGAAAATAATTCAGCTGAGATCCCAATGCCTTTCATTGAAGGTCTTTCTAGCAATAGAAGAGCAAAATATTACATTCGGCGTTTTAGGAATTTTCCAGGAGTGGTGCTAAAATGAGGGATGAAGCTTAGCCTTTACATACCTTTCCAATGAACGCTCGAATGGTCGTAACTTTTTCAGGAATGTTGTTCCTTACGTCTAAGCTTTGAAAACACTATATAAACACAACTGGTACGCACCTATAAACAGTTCATAATTGATCTTAAATCGACAGATGTGCCATATTGCCCCAACTTGACGAAACGTCCGTAGAACTTTATAAAAACAATCATAAAAGAATCCCAAGATAATTACCTTAGATAACCAACTGTAAACCTTGAGGAAACACCAATAACTACAAATTTATATCTTCAAAAACTAGCTTCAAATGCAACTAATAGAAGGGGAAAACGATTGCCACATGTAGAGTTCACGTTTCTAGGCACGGGGGCAACCTTTAATGGTAGAAATCGTCAAAAACTAAGCTTCATCATGTAAGAACTCCATTAGAACCATCTCTTAAGCTTTCTTTCTGGTTAGGGAGTGAAAATAAATGTTTTTGTGGCTTAAAACGTTGTGTAAGCCGACATACCACATTTATTGACCCGACCCGGATCGTGACCCGGATTCTGCCCAAGCAGTCTGCAGTAAAACCCTCATAACTTTTTACTCTGATGTTGGTTGGATATGGGGTTTTGTGCATTACAAACTAGAGTCGTAGGCCTTCGATTTGATGGGTGATAGGCCTTCTAACTCTTTATATATTGGGATAAAACATCCAAGACATTTGACCCAAAGTTAAGAAAATATTACTAGAGAAAGTTTGATAACTTTTGCCGACCTTAGTTTTGCTAATTTTCTTGACTTCAAAACTTAACATATGACCCTTGTGCTATTATAATACTACATAACACACTATTCTTAGCATGTTGTATACTCATAGGCTTATCCACATGGTATGGGACAATTCAAACCTTTCAAACGGGCGAAGTTCTACCCGAGCCATTTCTTTAATCATGAACTTTGTTAGAGGGGTCCCTTTGACCTAAAACTTTAGTTTAATTCCTTGATATTGCCACCTATTTGCAATCTTAATCTCCAATGACTTATGCCGATACTGTGTTGTATGAAGCCGATATCTAATAAGCTTAAACTTTTCAATCGCTTCTTGGACTGGATTGGGACCTAGTAAATCTGCTTCCCTGAGCTCAAACCAACTGATCAGGGACCTACACTTCCGCCCGTATAGTGCTTCATAAGGGGCCATCTGAATACTAGCTTGTAAGCTGTTATTATAAGCGAACTCGATAAGAGGTATATGTTGATCCCAACTTCCTTTAAAATCCAACACACAAGCACGTAACATATTCACAACTGTATGAATAGTACATTCTGCCTGTCTATCAGTTTTTGGATGAAAAGCGGTGCTAAGGTTTACCTGAGTGCCTAGACCCTTATGAAATAATCTCTAAAAATGTGATGTAAATTGAGCTCCTTGATTTGAGATAATAGATAATTGAACTCCATAAAGGCAAAAAATCTCCTGAATGTAAAGCCTGACATAATCTTCAATTGAATATGTTGTCCTAACTGGCAAGAAATGAGCAGATTTTGTCAGCCTATCGATAATTACCCAAATGGAATCAAACCTTCGTGGAGTGCGAGGCAAACCAGTGATGAAGTCCATATTTATCATATCCCATTTCTATAATGGAAGCTCAATATACTAGGTTAGGCCTCTAAACCTCTGATGCTCTACTTTAACTTGTTGACAGTTGGGACATTTAGCTACCATATCCACTATATCTTTTTTCATGCCCTTTTACGAATAAATCTGCTGAAGGTACCGATACATCTTCGTTGCTCCAGGATGAGCTGCATATTTAGAACAATGGGTCTATGAAAGAATCTTTGTACGGAGCTCTCCAACTGCCGGTACACATAAGTGACCCTGATATCTAAGGACTCCATCTCCAGTTAGCTCAAATAAATGTTGTTGCTACTGTGGAATCTTTTCCCTTAATTTACTATGCTCAGGATCTTCATGTTGCCGCCTTTTCACTTCAGCCACAAAGGAAGATTCTGTCATATTCTTAACGACAACACCTCCGCCTCCTGCATCTACCAAGCATACTTGCAAATTAACTAGCTGACATAGGTCTTTAGTAATTCCAGCCTTATTAGCTTCAACATGACTTAGACTACCCATGAACTTCCAACTGAGCGCATCAACAACAACATTAGGTTTACCGGGATGATATAAAATGTCAACATCGTATTCTTTAATAATTCTAGCCATATCCTTTGTCGTAGGTTCAACTCCTTCTTCTTAAGTAAGTACTAAAGGCTCTGGTGATCGGTGAAAATATCTGTATGAACCCCGTATAGATAATGCTGCCAATTTTTTAGAGCAAAAACAACTGCAGCCAACTCAAGATCGTGTGTAGGATAATTCTTCTCATGCTTCCGCAACTGTCTAGAGGCATTTGCAATAACCTTACCATGCTGCATAAGAACACAACCTAGGGCAATTCTTGAGGCATCATAATAAACAACATAGCCCTCATTACCATCTGGAAGAGTTAGGATAGGTGCAGTGGTAAGCCTTTTTTTTAGTTCCTCAAAGCTCTATTCGCATGCCTCGGTCCATTGAAACTTAGTTGCCTTATGTGTCAATTTTGTCAGTGGTGCAGAGATAGAAGAGAATCCCTTAACAAACCTTTGGTAATACCCTGCCAAGCCTAAACAGCTGCGAACCTCCGTTGGATTCAATGACCTCGGCCAAGTCATCACTGGTTCAAGCTTTTGTTTATCAACCTTAATACCCTCACTTGTAATAACATGACCAAGAAAAACTATTGAAGTAAGCCAAAAATCACATTTAGAGAATTTAGCGTATAACCTACAATCTTCGAGAGTCTGCAATACAAATCGCAAGTGGTCTGCATGTTCAGCTTCCGACCGTGAATATATAAAAATGTCATCAATAAACACAATCACAAATTCATTCAAGAATGGTTTGAAGACCTGATTCATAAAATCCATAAAGTCTGCTGGGGCATTTGTAAGCCTGAAAGACATGACAAGGAATTCAAAAATAGCTATACCTTGTCCTAAATGTTGTTTTTGGGATATCAACTTCCCTGACTTGCAGTTGATGGTAACCAGACCGCAAGTCAATCTTGGAAAAGCATTGCACCTTGTAACTAGTCGAATAAGTCATCAATTTGTGGAAGAGGATATTTATTCTTTATAGTGGCTTTATTTGGTTGTCTATAGTCAATACACATCTTTAAGGATGTATTTTTCTTTTGAACAAAGAGCACTGGGAACCCATGGGAAGTACTTGGCTTGATAAAGCCTTTATCGAGCAAGTCTTTTAGTTGTTCCTTCAATTCTCTTAGCTTTGCAGGTTCCATTCTATAGGGAAGAACTGATATAGGTTGCGTATCATGAAGAATATCTATAGCGAAATCAATTTCCCTTTCTGGGGGAATTCCTGGAAGATCATTAGGGGATACCATTGGAAATTCATTCACGATAGGAATTGACTGAAGAGTCATGGAATCCTTATCAGTATCCTGTACATGAACCATATGGTATATACAACCTTTAGAAATCAAATTTCGAGCCCTAAGGTATGAAATAAAGTTACCCTTAGGTGTGGCTGCATTACCCTGCCACTCAAGGACTGGCTCACCTGGAAAGTAAAATCTGACTATCTTTGCACGACAATCAATATTAGCATAGCAAGCTGCCAACCAATCCATACCCATGATAACATTAAAATCTAGCATAATCAACTCAACTAAATCAAAGAGGGTTGGACGATCATTAAATAGCACCGTGCAACCTCGATCGACTCGACTAGCTAAAATAGAGTTGCCAACTGGTGTAGACACCTCATCTGGTTATGGCAGCAACTCAGATTTCATGTCAATCTTACTAGCAATAAATGGATTAATATATGAAAATGTAGAGCCAAGGTCTATCAAAGCGTAAACAACTTGAGAAGATATCGTCAATATACATGTAACAACATCAGGGGATGCCTCTGAATCTTGTCATCCTGTGAGTGCATAAAAGTTGTTCTGGCTACCGCTCGAACCTGTATCTCCTTCACATCTCCCTCTACCACGACCCTGAGTAGACTGTGGTCCTGGTAGTGGGGCATAGACAAAGGGTGAAGATGTTGTTGTGGATCCTGAAGGCTGAGCTAGATCTCTACTCAACCTCGGGAACCGACTAATAAAATGTCTTGTCTGCCCACAATGATAACATTCACTTGAACCCTGTCTACACTGCTCAGTTTGTAGCTTACCGCACTGTGTACATAAAGGAGTGGGATGTCTTATCTTTTCGGAACAATACTGTCGACGACCCTCAGGCTGGCATGAGCTATGACCTCATCCTGACTGACTATAACGATCAAGCCGCGGTCCCTGCACCTATGGTGAGACACTACCCGCTGGTCGAGGTGGATATCGATGGAATGGGGGCCTAAAATCACCATGTGGCTCCCTATAAGACCCCATAATACGAGCCCTCTTACTCTGTTCAATATCCATGCGGGTATCACGAATCCGTTTAGAAAGGTCTTCTATAGTCTGAACGGAAGCCTGTATGCCGAAATATATACATCATCCGATAGGGATGCTACCCTACAATCTCTGATATATGATCTGCCAAACCATCAATATAACTATGAACTCTGGCTCTCATGGTACGTAGAATATCTGGTGCATATCTTGCCAAAGAATTAAATCTGTGGCTATAATCCCTCACACTCATGGTTCCTTGCTTCAGATTGATAAACTGGTCAAGACGGGCTTCTCAAACTTCCCATGGCAAATAGTGGGCAAAGAATGCCTCAAAAAAGTCTGCAGGTGGAGCATCAGGTCCTCTAGATCTCTCCCAGGCCTCATACCAAAGGATGGCTACATCACGTAGTCAAAAAAAAGCCAACTCCACAACCTCTGTGACAGAGGCATGCGTCACTCTCAATACTCTATATATATGGTCTATAAAGTCCTGGGGGATCCTCAGTAGGACTAGATCCTATAAAGTAATGGAGCGGTCAAAAGAAGAAACTCTCGTACCTTCGAACTTTCTTACCGATCTCTCCGAGTATTTACTCTTGACTCCAGTTGTCACTCATGAATAGAAAACATCTTAGTCAGCAACTGAACTGCCTCCCTCATCCTCCTCTCCCCAGTCTCTGGTGGAGGAACAATAGGTATTGGAGGTCCCGTGTCCCTAACTTCCTTAGGTATCAATGGAACTGGTGAGGCTGGGGTAATGCATCTCCTCGGCTTCAACAGGTGCCAGAGAGGCTGGTACTAGAGGTACTGGAGATTCACCTTGTGCCTCCGAGGGAAATCTATCCCTTTAACCCGGTGGGGAATGGCTAACACTTTCCCTTGGATCCATACCTATCTCTCGATCTTCCATATCCGGAACAAGTGTAGCTTGTTAGATAAGAAACATAAAGTATAATTTAGATTTCAAATGTTCTTATACTTTTGCACTATAGCACGATCTATCAGTTTAATGAAATGCAACCATTCCTAAATACCATGTAGCCTCTTAATTATAGGTGTGGTGCACAACACACCCATAAACAAGATTGTACTAGACACGACATGTGGACCCCCCAGGATACGACTTTCTCTGATACCAAGTTTTTCACACCCCGAAATAGAGGGACTAACTAGCACTCGATACCTTATAAGATCGAGTTACTCACTAAAACATACTAGCTAACCAAACAGTGAGACAAAAAGATTGGGCAGCAGAACCTCTAAAAAGTGAAGCCTGGACTTGAAGGTCATGACCTGAAGGAGAATAAACCATACAAACAATGGTAGACAAGCCAAAAAAAATAAAGATGTACTATCTAGCCGACGAGGCTACAACCGAAGACATACCTACTTACACACATGTATATACATTCCAAGACTATGGGTTGGAGATTGAAACATACAAAAGAAAACCCATAATATTGTGTCCACAATAGCCTCTATGAGTGATATAAGCACTGTCGGGACAAGGCCCCGACTATACCCAATCTGTATAACAAAAGTAAACATCCTCTTATAGCCCCTGGATAAGATGGAGCTTTCCAACTCACAGCTGAACCTGAATCCTAGCGGGTGGGTCGATTAAAGTCCCTTCCTATACCTGCTCGCACGAAACAAAAAGCAGCGTCCCTAGGCAAAGGAACTTCAGTACGAATAAAAATGTACTAGTATGTAAAGCGGAAAGTAGAATCATAAATATTTACTGTAAAAGGGTAATAAAGATACCACCTAAAACAGAAACTCAAATAATCTCCATGACTGACATTTGGTCCCCTACTATTTAAATATGTGTGGTATGCTCATATAATTTTATGTCGTGAATACATATACATAAATGCAAATGCATGACATACCCAACCAAATGCTAGCAATGGTGGTGCCTCCAGTAGTGAACCGACATCATATTCACCAACTTGTGGCCATATGTGTCTGATACATATAAATATAGGCAATAGGCCCCATACCTCCCGATTATAGCCCGGGAGTAGAATGAATAACATGTCATGTCATGGATTTATAACACCTATATGTTACTGTTGTCATGTTGCCAATCTTGGCCCTTTTGTAGTCTTGTTCTCATAACCCCATAATCACTTTCGTATAACATGTAACCATCTCATGGAACCTCATATGTTCTTCCAAATACTCTTGAAAAGTTAACTTGAATTTTAGAAAGATAACCTAACCTTACAGATTTTCATAACAAGTTTAAGGTTATTTACATAGTTCCTAGATAATTTATAAAAGAAGTATTTCAAAAACCAAGTGTTCTAATAGTTTAAACATTTAAGTTATATTAGAGAGTTTTGAAGATCGTGAGTTACTTTGAAGATTTTTCATAATAACTTTAGTGGGGAAAGAGGGTTGGTTACAAGTAATAAGGGTCTCCCGTGATATTTTAAGTCACATCACCTAAAGAAGAATAAGAATTCATACATGCGGACATATAATCAAGAAAATCGATAAAATGACATGTAGATGTCGAATACTCTATTTATCCGAACGAGTGGATTATCAAAATAATAGAATCATGAAAATAATTCAGCTGAGATCCGAATGCCTTTCACTAAAGGTCTTTCTAGAAAGAGAATAGCAAAATATTACATTCAGCGTTTTAGGAATTTCCCAGGACTGGTGCTAAAATGAGGGATGAAGCTGAGCCTTTACATATCTTTCCAATGAACGCTCGAATTGCCGTAGCTTCTTCACAAAAAATGTTCCTTACGTCCTAATATTCGCAAACGCTATATATACACAATTGGTACGCACATATAAACAGTTCATAATTGATCTAAATCGGAAGATTTTCCATATGGCCCCAACTTGACGAAACGTCCGTAGAACTTCATAAAAATAATCATAAAAAATCCCGAGATGATTACCTTAGATAACCAAGTGTAAACCTTGAAGAAACACCAATACCTACAAATTTATATCTTCAAAAACTAGCTCCAAACACAACTAATAGAAGGGGAAAACGATTGCCACGTGTAGAGATCATGTTTATAGGCACGGGGGCAACCTTTAGTGGTAGAAATCATCCAAAACTAACCTTCATCATGCAAGAACTCCATTAGAACCATCTCTTCAGATTTCTTTCTGGTTAGGGAGTGAAAAGAAATGTTTTTGTGGCTTAAAACGTTGTGTAAGCTGACATACCACATTTATTGACTCGACCCGAATAGTGACCCTGATTCTGCCCTAGCACTCCGCAATAAAACCCTCATAACTTTTTACTCTGATGTTGATTGGATACGGGGTTTTGTGCGTTGCAAACTAGACTCGTAGGCCTTCAATTTGATGTGTCATAGGCCTTCTAACTCTTTATATATTGGGGGAAAACATCCAAGACATTTGACTCGAAGTTAAGAAAATATTACTTTAGAAACTTCGATAACTTTTGCCGACCTTAGTTTTGCTAATTTTCTTGACTCCAAAACTTAACATACGACCCTTGTGCTATTATAATACCTCATAACACACTATTATTGGAATGTTCTACACTCATAGGCTTATCCACAAGGTATGGGACAATTTAAACCTTTCAAATGAGGGAAGTTCTACCCGTGCCATTTCTTTAATCATGAACTTTGTTAGAGGGGTCCCTTTGACCTAAAACTTTAGTTTAGTTCCTTGATATTGCCACCTATTTGCAATCTTAATCTCCAATGTTCGATACAAATTCATATACACCTTATATAACCATATCATACTATGCCACATATATTATGCAAGAATAGAGAAAAAGTATGGGATCTTACAGGTTCTCCCATTGGAGAGTTAGTGTGGCTGAGAATCACGACGGTATGGGTCGTGATAGAAATTCCCCATGAAGGCACCCTCGAACACAACCCAACTTACAATCGGTGCACCCTTAGCTCTACCCTTCTTCCAGTAGTCAAACCAGATCCTACCAACATTCTTTAGTTGGTATGCAACTAGTTCCACTCGCTCAACTTCAGCAACATGCATAACTTCAAACACTTTTTGCAGTTCCTCTACAAGGTTTTTTCGGATCCTCATTGACACTTGAACCAGTGACGCTTAGAGGATTCATCCTTAAGAACTCACAGATCCTTGAAGTATCGGCCACTTCCTGTCGAACCCCTCTCTGTTGCCCAACTTGATTGGTCACAGCTTGACTCAACATCCGGATAACTTTTCGGAACTCAGCATTAGTGAGCTGTCCTCCTTGGGGTTGCATTTCTGGTGTATTAGGTACTCCTTGATCCTGTGGTTTAACATTCCTCCTAGCGGGACGACCTCTGGCAGCTCTTTGTGGAGGCATGATCTAAAAGATACGCGCAAGCATCAATTAGAAAGAAAGTTTTATAGAGATGAACTCTATCGCACGAAAAGAGTATGAAAGAAGTGAGATAGTTCCTAACTGATGCAACCTCCTAATTATAGATGTGGCACGCTTCACACCAATAACTAGGACTCTACAAACACTACTTCATAGACTCCCTAGGACTCTTAAACTCTGTGCTCTGATACTAAGTTTGTCACGCCCCGAGCCTACACCCTAGGCGGGACTGGCACTCTAGAACCATTGTTGGCCCTAAGCGAACCCTTGGCATAACTTAACTCTTAGCGGAAGACTTACTCATGATAAAAACACTTTAGAAAGTAAACTGTAACTCAATAGATAACTTAGAATGTTTTACAAATAAATATTCAACTAGCCAAAGTGGCAACTCAAGTCTCAACATAACAAATGAAAATGAAAAGACTCATGAACTAATAATGTCTAACTATCTATGAAGCCTCTAATAAATGAGATGGACGTTGGGAAAAGACCCGACATCCTAATGAACTATAATGATAAAAATAATAAAAGAGATCCTCCGGAAGCAAGAGGGCTCATCAACAACTCTGAAGCTCAATTAGATAAACGAAGTGCTGGATGTTGATCTTGGTTACTTGTATCTGCATCATAAAAGATGCAGGTCAAATGACGTCAGTACATGAAATGTACGAGCATGTGAGGGGAATTCTAAAACAAGATATAAGCTTGAAATGGAATTGAAGAAACTTACCTCATCTCAACGTAACTCAACTCTTTTCAATATAAAGCAGTAACAAAGATGCATTATAAATAAGAGATTTAAAACATGTAGATAACAACTCACTATGTTGAAAAGCACAATAGTAACTTAGTTTTGTATATGAAAATACAAGTAACTCTGTGGGAGATTCTCTAACCGATAACCATCACTAGGAGCTATGTGATGATGCAACGTCTCACCCACGCTGCTAGAACTGTCCCATACTTTTCTGGGGTATAGAACGTCTACTCAACTATGTGGATCCACTAGTCTATGCTAAAAAACATTAAGGAATCATCTAAAAATTATGATCATTTCTACCATGTTGACTACATGATTTATGGAGATTTTGAGTATGACCCTTTTTACGTCATACAATGTTGGACAATGAACCTATTCCATCGTTATGTAGGTAAATTTTGTATAACTAGATTTAGACGTAGTAAAATTTTTGATGATAGAAGTTTATTTTGCTTGGCATATTAATCTATGTATATTCTATTATTCTGTTATTTATTTGTATTCCATCAGTTCTGTTATTTTTTCCTATTATATAGTTGTTTGGAATTTGTGGCAACATATGTATATTATGTTGGTCCATATGCTCACACAAGTTGTTTGAAATTTGTGGCAACATATGTATATTATGTTGGTCCATATGCTCACATAAGTGACAAAAGTCTCAACATATTGCTCAATGTGTTGGTCCATATGCTCAATTTTGAAACATATGACTTACATGTTGCAACATATGGTCTAATGTAACATTTTAAATTATAATCAAATGACACATTTTTAATTATTATGGTCTAATGTAATAAATTATGGTCTAATCTACTTTACATCTGTGGCAACAAATGTCTATTCTGTTGGACAATATGCTTGATTTTATATTGAAATTATCGTAGATAAGTCAAATGTTGCAACATATGGATAACCTTACATGTGATTTTTGATATTAATTCAATTAAATTGAGACCTATGATAACATGTAATACTAATATATAGTGTTATAACATGTTTAATTACTAAATTATGGTATATTGTAACAAGCTTCATCAAATTTATCAATTATTCAATACATATACTATTATATCAGTAGTTCATCATGTAATGACTAAGCAATTCAATATGACTGTGATATAACATAATAGATAGTCATTATACACAGTATTATAACATGTTTAATTACTAAATTATGATCTAATGTAATAAATTATGATCTAATGTAATATTTTTATTTACTAAATTACTTAATTTATTAATTAATATATCAATCTACTTTGCATCTGTTGCACAATATGTATATTCTGTTGGACAATATGCTCAATTTTGTGTTGAAATTACCACAGATAGGTCATGTGTTGCAACACATGGATAACCTTACATGTGGTTTTTGATATTAATTCAATTAAATTGTGGCCTAATACAACATGTAATACTGATATATAGTATTATAACATGTCCAATTACTAAATTATGGTCTATTGTAACAAGCTTCATCAAATTTATCAATTATTCAATACATATACTATTATACAACTAGTTCATCATGTAATGACTAAGCAATTCAATATGATTGTAATATAACATAATAGGCGATCATTATACAAAGTGTTATTATATATTTAATTATTAAATTATGGTCTAATGTAACATTTTTAATTACTAGATTACTTAATTTATCAATTAATATATGAATCTACTTTGCATCTGTGGAACATATGTATATTATGTTGGACAATATGCTCAATTTTGTGTTGAAATTACCACAAATAGGTCATATGTTGCAACATATGGATAACCTTACATGTGATTTTTGATATTAATTCAATTAATTTGTGATTGAATACAATATGTAACACTAATTTATAGTGTTATAACATGTCTAATTACTAAATTATGGTCTATTGTAACAAGCTTCATCAAATTTAGCAATTATTCAATACATATACTATTATGCCACTTTTGATCATCTAATGACTAAGCAATTCAATATGATTGTGATATAACATAATAATAGACAATCGTTATGGATAGTATTATAACATGTTTAATTGCTAAATTATGGTCTAATGTAATAAATAATGCTCTAATGTAACATTTTTAATTACTAAGTTACGTAATTTATCAATTAATATATACATCTACTTTGCATCTTTGACACATATGTCCATTTTGTGCCAATATATTATCTATATGTTGCAACATATGCTCAATTTTGTGTTGTAACTTACCATAGACAGACAAAATTTCAACGAATATCTAAACGTTACAATAGAATATGAATCAATTGACATATACCGCAACATATGTCAATTCTAACTTCTGCCAACAAAAGTGACATATGTTGCCACATATAACCTTTCTGTTGGGGTACATGTAGATAATTGTGTGATTTTTTTACAACAGAGGCTATATCTGTTGTCATAGACACTACATTTCCTCATTTCCTACATAATTGACATTTGTTTAGACAAAATAAATACAATAATAACCATAAATATATCAACAAAAAGGAACACTTCACCAATTATTTTTATTACAACTTATCAACAAAAAGATAATTCAAAATGTTATACATAACCAGCAAAACTAAATCTATTCAATGGTGGTAATCATAAGATTATCATATGGAGATACGAACATTACTTTTTTAGGTATAGGCTTATGTGGGTCTTCATTGTTACTAACATAGCCACTCCGAGCCTTTAAAATCTCGTAATTTCATAGGAGTGACACATATCTCATGCGAAGAAATTCAAAAACAATTCCAGAAGATGGTACTTGTAGTTTGCCACTCAAAAATTCAACATACGGAGCAACAAAAAGTCCACAGTCTCTGCATGGTGTATCATCAATTAGAAAAATAATAAACAAATAACATCACATTTCAACAATGATAAGACAAAAATGAATGTAATACGTACAAACTATTGCTTGCTTGTATGACAATCCCTGTAACATATATGACTTCGAATTGGTGAGATTTGTTCTTGCCCTGGTAAGATTCAACAACTGACTAGTTGGTTCCGTCTTTTTGCTCAAAAAATCCATTGAATTCAAGGTACTTGGGGAATTATAGAAATTTTTTGAATCTCGATGGACAATTTTATGTTAATCTTCGGTGAGGACATCGAATCGTACACCTTTATGCATCGTTCCTTTAATACAACCACAATCAGGACCTAATGAAACTCCTCATTAAAATTTACAAGGACATAAACCTCATATGTGAGGTGTCAAGGCAATCCAAGGGATATACTAAACTCTTTGATAGTGTTAACAATTTTATTCTCATATTTAGGAACAACATTGGCATTATCGATGTATGTTTTGAAAAAATAATTAGTAGTGGTATATCGATATTTTGAATGACTCTATTGCTTTGACTTCTTCCGCAGATAGTACAAAATGACATCCACATGTTGCACAGATGAATCAACAAGTTATTTATGTATTTTGTATGAATGTATGAGTAGGTGATAATCAAAACATAAGTGGACATGGTTATACCTCATCAGTCCAACACTTATTGGGTTGAGTCATTACGTAGAACCAATCCTTCTTCTTCAGAAGTGCAACTACAAAATCAAGTTGTTCGAATCCAATTTTCATGCAATTAACTAAGTATTGCTCATCCTTCTCTCTTCTGTAATTGTGTAAACATTAAAAATAATTATTAAGTGGACATCAAGAAATATAAATAATAATTGAATGAATTTATTTTTTTGCATGATGCTTATAAATATATACCCTCGTTTATCCACTGCGAGAAGGATGACATTAGTTGAGTTGGACCCTCGCCGGAAATGTTAAAACCTTCAAATGGATATTGTTTCTTCACATCACAGCTGACGACTTTCTCCTTGCCTTTTGCGGTTGAGGAAAATACTGCAACAATAATCACTGATTTTTTTCTTTTACTGATTATAGATAGTGATCTGAAAATTAATTTTTTCAACCTCTTACACTTTGAAGGCTGTTTAATCTTCTTCTTGAATATATAAACACTATATTATAAGTCATTTTCTTAATAGTATTAGTGAGTTCTTTAACACGACTAACAAAATAATCATGTTGCTGCTCACATCCTTCGCATCGACAGAAAGAATATTTGATGTTAGAAGAGGAAGCAAAACCAACAAAAGATTGAGTTGTTGCCATAGATGAACCTTCTTGTGACATTTTATCTACAAGGTAAACAAAAAAAGTTGAGAGTTTACAACTTATTATAAAATAATAAGTGGTATCAATTTATACTTCTATTGATACAGATGAACCTTCTATTGACACAAATGGATTTTCTATTGCCACATATGAATCTTCTGTTGCAATACATGAGTAATATGTTATTACAAATGACCATTTTGTTGCTCTAACACATAGGTGACATGTTCCAACATATGACAACAATGTTGGAATTTGTACCAACATATCACTAATATGTTGCAACATACGACACTTCTTTCAACAAATGAAATATATGTTGGACAAATAAACAGACTATATTTCTACAATCCTATGAACAAAATGGTCATCAAAAGAAGAACAAATGCAACAAAAAATGACTTTTCACTCAATGACAATAATACATATTCATTTCATAAAAATTAGGCTTTTTTTTTAATTTGTCGATTTTCTTTCAAAAACAAGAAATAATAGGTACCATTATTCAATTTTCACGTCTATAGAACGGTTTTTTGTCCATTAACCCAAGAAAAGAACTTAGTATCAAGAGTGTGTTGTTCGAAAATTTTAAGATCTTTATAAAATGACTTACCCATTTTAAGAAGAGTCACAGTCGAAGACAACGTTCTGTTTAGAAAGAGTGATGGCCGAAGATGAGGAGGAAGAGAATGAGAATATCAGGTCGGAAATTTTAAGGAAGAAGAAGAACTTTTGAATCCTATTTTCTTTTACTTTTTTAAAATGGTTAGGTTAGAATTAAAGTAGTTGAAAAATGAAGTGTTTTTTTTTTTGTAATTTATAAAAGATTAGAAAATTTTGAAAATATTAATTTTGTCCCAGATTAACTTAATTACATTTTAAAGTGAATTTGACCCTTTCTTGGTCAAAGTGTCACAAAAAACAAAACCAAAACTTATCTGACACCTTTTATTCAATTTTCTCGATAAACTATAACATTAACAATACATAATACTATTTTTATTTTAAAAAATATATCTTATTCTGTGCTCCTCTATTTCATATTAAGTGAATTTTTGGGAATTTTTTTCATTGTTCAAATTCAAGATGGATGATTGATCGTTTTTTATATATATTTCTCTTTTCCTTTGATGAAGTTTTATATTTTTCTAGAAGATATATTGCACTACTTACAGAGTCATATTTATGATTTCACCAAGGGAAATAGTGAAAAATATAATTTGAATTATGTTCTTGAATGTTTTTCTTAAGGGGAATTTTCGCACATAGTCACTCAAAAATAACTTAATTATGCTCCATAGCTAAAGTTTGCTAATTATGATTCGTAGCTACATGTTAGAAGAAGGAGAGAGGCGAGCAAGACATGACAAAGAGTGGAGAGAGGCGAATTGTATATGTAAATCTGTTAAATAATTGTATATATGTTATTGGCCTGGTATACATATGTATTTGTATATTTGGCGAGCGAGATTGGGGGAGGAAGGAGAGAGGCGAGCGAGAGAGGGCAGAGAGTGGAGACATGCAAAATGTATATGTATACTTGTCAGATAATTGTATATATGTAAGTGGTATATTTGACGAGCGAGATTGAGAGAGGGAGGAGAGAGGGAAGAGAGTGGAGAGATACTAATTGTATTTGTATATTTGTCATATAATTATATATGTATAATTTGTATTTGATATTTATATTTGTATATGTATAAAAGAAGATAGAGAGGCGACGTAATTACAACTAAAACTAAGTTGCGGGCCGTAATTAATTCAAACTATAATTATGTTAGCTAATTAACTAATATATATATTTACTTATCCGCGTAGTTTTTCCCTTTTTTTAATAGTTGTGGGTTACTTCACAAATTCAATTACTTATTTTATGAAATAGGAGTACTATTGTTATTCATTTAGTACAAATCATACGATTGTTGATTTAAAGAAAATGTAATTCAAACATAACTAATCTCACCCCCAATATTTTATTTTATTTTTAAAATAAAAAATCTCAATGTTTGTAATTTCAACATTACTAATTTTGTATGAAAAAGATCAAAATATATCTTGAACTGTACTAGTAAGATCATATATATATATACTCGTAGATGAATTTTTTTTAAATTTAAAATCAAAAAATAAATTTAAAACAATTTTTTTTCATTATGAGTCATTTGTATAATGGTAAAGATATATATGAACCACTTTAATAATGAATGATATAATTATATGATATACTATTTCGATATAAACAAAGATGATGGATGATTGTTTGTATAATTTGAGAAAAATAAAACAGATAACTGAAAAGTTGTTATGCGCTGCATTTGTAACGACAATGTTGGAGATGACTGTTCTGAAAGGTTGCAACTTTCAGGAACATCCATCACCGTTTGGAAGGTTGCAAACTTTCTGAAATGGTCGTGTGGATTCTGAAAGGTTGCAACCTTTCGAAACCAATTCCTCTTGCCTATAAACACATGTTATTCTTCAGATTTTTTACTTACGAAAATTTCTGATTTCTTCTTCTTCTTCTGCACAAATTTCTTCGTGTACTTTACTGCGGTTAAGTGGTTCGCTGACACCAGAGTTTTAGGTATCAATACACTGGTGATTGAGATCATTCTACCTTGGAAGGATATATTCCAAATCAAACCTCGGATACTAGAGGGGGAATAATTTCCTTAAGGGGACACTGTGCATTCAGTGGGCTTGATCTTTTCCGTTCTGTTTTTCCAGATTCCGGTATGTTTTACAGATTTTAGTTTTCTTGTTGAATTAATTTCTGTTCATCTATTTCTTCAATGGTTCGAATAAACTTTGGTAACTTCTTGTTTCTGCAAAGTTTGTTGAATTAGTAATATTGGTTGTTAACAAAGATTAATAACAATCTTAAGGAAATTATTTTTATTTGTTAATCTGTGTTAATGTTGGAGACAAAAACCTTTGTGGTTTTATACTCCTATTCTGTTTGCAATTTAAGTTATTGCTTACTAAGTCTGTATCGATTTTTGTTTATCAGAAATGAAAAAACAACAAAGTTACAGAGGCTGTTACTGCACCAACCCGAACTGCTGTACCACCAGCAGAGAAATCGGGAAAATTCTCTGGTGCGAATTTCAAAGGATGGCAGCAACAAGTATTTTTCTGGCTTACCACTCTTGGTCTGCTAAATATTACCAATGAAGTAACTCCGGTGCCTGCTGCTAAAATTCTAGACGGAGAAAAATTCATGATTATTGAAGCATGGAAACAGGCAGACTTCCTCTGTAAAGGCTACATTTTGAGTGCTTTAGATGATGACTTATATAATGTCTATAGTGCAATGACAACTTCGAAAGAATTGTGGGATGCGCTTGAGAATAAATATAAGATAGATACATGCTTGAAAAAGTTTGTGGTCGCAAAGTATTAAGACTATAAAATGTCAGCTAGTAAAACTGTTGGATCACAAGTACATGAACTTCAACTTATTTTCCATGATCTGAGGATATGGTAGTAAATGAAGCTTTTCAAGTGGCTGCAATGATCGAGAAGTTAACTCCTTCGTGGAATGACTTCAAGAATTATTTAAAGCACAAACGTAAGGAAATGAAGCTTGAAGATCTTGTGATTCGGCTCAAGATTGAGGAAGATAACAAAATCGCTAAAAAGAAGTCTCGTAAGAGTTCGAAAGTAATTGGAGTTAATATTGTTTAAGAAGCTCCTACCAAAGACAAGAAGAGGAAAAAGTCCAACGGACAGAAGTCAGAACAGGCCAAGAAGAAATTCAAGGGCAACTGTTACAATTGTGGTAAGGCTGGTCATAAGTCTTCTGACTGTCATGCTCCAAGAAAGAACAAAGACAAAGGGAAAAGTCAAGAAAACATCATGGAAGAGATGGAATATGACCTCTGTGCAATGATCTCGGAGTGCAACTTAATTGGAAATCCCAAGGATTATTTCTCGACTCAGGTGCCACTCGACATATTTGCTCTGCGAAAGAAGCCTTTGCAACATACACTCCTGCTAAGTTTGATGAAGATTTCTTCATGGGAAACACATCAACAGCAAGGATTGTAGGAACTGGGAAAGTAATGTTGAAAATGACATCCGGCAAGGTGTTGACTTTGAACAACGTTCTGCATGTTCCTACTATTAGGAAGAATTTAGTTTCTGCTACACTGCTCGTTAAGAACGGGTTTTAAGTATGCCCTAGTTAGTGACAGATTTGTAATAAGTAAGAATGAGTTGTTCTTAGGAAAGGGCTACCTCAATGAGGGTTTCTTTAAACTGAATGTAATGGTTGTTGACAGTATAAATAAGAATTATGCTTCTGTTTACTTATTGGAGTCAAATGATTTATGGCATCCCCGTTTGGGACATGTAAATTACAAAGCCTTGCGAAAATTGATTACTTTAGAAGTATTGCCTGATTTCAAATGTAATAAATCGAAATGTGAAATTTGTGTGAAAAGTAAGTTTGTTAAACATCCTTATAAGTCTGTTGACAGGAATTGAAAACCTTTAGACTTAATTCACA
The DNA here is from genome assembly GCA_029582585.1 of Solanum bukasovii. NCBI lineage: Eukaryota > Viridiplantae > Streptophyta > Magnoliopsida > Solanales > Solanaceae > Solanum > Solanum bukasovii. The sequence continues at coordinate 21,871 of JAJOOI010001617.1, read as the reverse complement.
CGGATATATGCGATATGAAGTCAATACCATCTCGTGGTGGGAAAAAGTATTTTATAACTTTTATTGACGATTGCACTCGATTTTGTTATGTATATTTGCTTAACAGTAAGGATGAAGCAATTAATGCATTTAAGCAATACAAAAATGAAGTGGAGAATCAATTGAATCTAAAGATAAAAATGATCCGGAGTGATAGGGGTGGAAAATACGAATCTCCTTTTGCAGAGATATGTTTGGAATATGGTATTATTCATCAAACTACTGCACCCTATACACCACAGTCAAATGGTTTGGCGGAACGGAAGAACATAACATTAAAGGAAATGATGAATGCCTTGATAATCAGTTCTGGTTCACCGCGAAACCTTTGGGGGGAAACCATCCTTCGTCTAATAAGATACTCAATAGGGTACCCCGTAGCAAAACGCAATCAATTCCATATGAGTTGTGGAAAGGAAGGAAACCCAACTTGAAATATGTCAAAGTGTGGGGGTGTCTAGCCAAGGTAGAGGTTCCTTTACCGAAGAGGGTAAAAATTGGACCCAAAACAGTGGATTGTGTATTTATTGGATATGCTGTGAACAGTAAGACCTGCTGGTTTTTGGTTCACAAATCTGATAATCCTGAGATTTATGTTAATACTATAATTGAGTCAGATAACGCTGAGTTCTTTGAACACATTTATCTGTATAAAACTGAATGTGAGTCAACAAGTGAAAGACCTAAACGACCACGGGAAGAATCAACGAAAAATACACTACCTCGTGAGGATCCTAGGCGTAGTAATCGCCAACGGAAATCCACTTCTTTCGGACCAGACTTTGTGGCATTCTTTCTTGAAAATGAGCCTCCAACATTTGAAGCAGTTATGTCTTCACCTGAGTCAATCTATTGGAAAGAAGCAGTCAATAGTGAGATCGAATCAATTTTAATTAATCATACTTGGGAATTGACTGATCTTCCTCCAGGAAATAAGCCTTTAGGATCAAAGTGGATCTTTAAAAGGAAAATGAAAGCCGATGGGACTATTGACAAATATAAGGCTAGACTTGTAGTCAAAGGATACAGACAAAAGTAAGGTCTAGACTACTTTGATACATACTCTCCAGTAATAAGGATACCATCAATTATGATGTTAATAGCACTAGCGGCAGTGCATGATCTTAAAATCCACCAAATGGATGTAAAGACAGCCTTCTTAAATGAAGAGTTGGAGGAAGAAGTTTACATGGAACAACCAGAAGGGTTTGTGGTTCCTGGTAAAGAAGAGAAAGTGTGCAGACTTGTGAAGTCGCTTTATGAGCTCAAGCAAGCACCCAAACAATGGCATGCTAAATTTGACCAAACAATGTTGGCAAATGGATTCAAGATTAACTAATGTGATAAGTGTGTTTACATTAAAAATGTTCTGAATCATGAAGTCATTGTTTGTCTGTATGTTGATGACATGTTAATAATGAGTAAAAATATTGACGATATAAATGCTACTAAGCGTATGTTGTCCAGCAAGTTCGATATGAAGGACTTAGGAGTTGTTGATTTGATCCTTGGGATCAGGATTCTCAAAACTCCTCAAGGACTAGCATTATCTCAATCTCATTATATTGAAAGAGTATTGGATAAGTTCAAGTACTTGAATTTCAATGTTGTCAAAACTCCAATTGATTTAAGCTTTACATTTCAAAGAATGTAGGTGAAAGTGACTCTCAATTGAAATATGCCAGAGTGTTGGGAGGTTTGATATATATTATGAATTGTACGCGACCAGATATAGCATGCGACATTAGCAAACTGAGTCAGTTCACCAGTAATCCGAATTAAACTCACTGGATGGCAATGAAACGCATGTTGGGGTATCTGAAACATGCACAACACTATCCTTTGCATTATAATAAATATCCTGCAGTGATTGAAGGATGTAGTGATGCAAATTGGATCACCGGGTCAAATGAAGTAAAATCCACAAGTGGTTATGTGTTTACACTTGGTGGAGGACCAGTCTCTTGGAAATCGGCCAAACAGACATGTATCACTCGCTTCACAATGTAATATGAATTCATTGCCTTAGATAAGGTTGGTGAAGAAGCTGAATGGCTCCGGAATTTCTTAGAGGATATTCCATTCTGGCCCAAACTTGTGGGACCTATTTGCATACATTGTGATAGTCAAGCAACAATAGGTAGGGCAGGAAGCATTATGTACAACGGGAAGTCTCGTCATATACGACAGAGACATAATACCGTAAGACAACTGCTCTCTAGTAGAATTATCACAATAGACTATGTGAAGTCAAGCGATAATGAGTCAGATCCACTAACGAAAGGCCTAGTGAGAGAGGTAGTTGAAAGATCATCTAAGGGAATGTGTTTACAACTTAGGACAAGTCAGCATAGCGGTAACTCTATCTAGCAGACTGGAGATCCCAAGAACTAAATTCAAGGAGAAAAACAAAGTTGTGACTGACGGCTTGACATTGTCAATCTGTAACATCCGGCAATTTGAAATAACTATAAAGAGACTTAGAATTGGAAATAGTCATTTTGGAAGGAATTTTTAAAAAAAATCTGGAAATTTTGGTCAAGTATGGGAAAAAGGTGAGTTTTTGGCCAATTTTGAGCAGTCATAACTTCTAGCTCAGGATGAGTTAGGTGTAGTTCCAGTTATGGTTGCAAAGTTCGTGGAATGATCTTTCCAACGCCACCGAGTTTGCTCGATTCCGAGTTCGTATGAGTGAGTTATGCCCTTTGGAAGTTAGGAAGTTGGCAGGAAATCCGTCCGGAAATTTTAAGGGCATTTTGGTCTTTTCCCTAACCAATTATATTGTTGTGTTAGACTGATTCTTTGATCAGTTTGTCTCATTTTAAAAGAGTGAAAGTAAGGGTTTGAGAGTGAAGAGGAGAAGAAGAGGAGAAAGAGAAGATCAAGCAAGGATTTTCGTCAAGGATCGCTGTGGATATCGTCGGGGGTGATCCCTAATAGGTATGTGAGTTCATAGTGTTGGGTTGGTTCTTTCCCCCACACGCCAAACTTGTTTAATTTCAAGAAAAGATTGATTATGTTTGTTGAAGTTGTTGGTTGTATTTGTTGAAGTTGTTGGTTGTGATTGTGTTGAAGTTCTTGTTGATTTGGGACATGTTTCCGGTTGTGTTTGTGAGTTGAAATCTATTGTATGTTGAGGGGTTTATGATTCTAAGTGTTTGGGGCTGGATCCATTGAAGTTAAGGAGGTTTAGAGTTGGAAAAATGAAGGAGAAAAGTCAGATTTTGGGGGAAAAGGCTGGGGCGTCCCGCCAGCCAGCGCGCCCCAACAGGGGTTATGAAGTTTCCCCCTTGGCGTGGCACGTCTCTCAGAGCGCCAGCAGTCCCCTTCTGAAGTTTTTGGTCTGGCGCTCCGCGCCTCTCAGAGCGCCAAGAGCGCCAAGTTTTCCCATTTCTTCCCCACTTTTTCATACATGTTCCATGGTAATGTACCTATGTTTTATAGTTGTTTTCGACACTCCAAGGTACGTCTAAGCGTCAAGAACTCATCCATAACATGTGATCAAACACCTTGAATCCATAAATCCAATTCAAGGAGAGTTAGTTTCCAAGTCAAGTGAAGTTAAGAGTTAAGAAGCAAGTCTTCACAGTTTTTCAAGAGTCTTTGTTGAACGTTTTAACTTCATTTTTAAGGCTCAAGTTTCCAGTTGAGTAAACAACATAGAGTTTCAAGTCAAGCAAAGAATATAGAGTTTCAAGTTAAGTCAAGAGTTTAAAGTTGAGCTCCTTTCTCAAAATGTTATCAGGGAACTAAGTATTCCCAAAGAAGATTTAAAGAAATGTTTTTACATTTAAATAAGATTGGAAACTGAGATTTCCAAAGAGCCTTCGGGCTAGTTTTCCAAAAAGGAGTTATCACTTTCTAAATGAATCAAGAGAGGAAACTAAGATTTCCAAGATAACCTTTGAGCTAAGTTTTTGAGTAATTATCTCAAATCAGTAGGAAGAAATATGTTTTAAAAACATAAGAGCCAGTATATCTTTTGGGAGTAGTATCGAGCACCGAATTGGGGGAGCGTTCAAAGAACCCATAGCCCCCATAGAACCATGTTAGCCACCATGGGTAGAAAAGGATCATACTTTTTAGATGAATCCTTTTCCACATAGACTAGTGGATCCATTAGGCAGTTCAAGTCTTATACCTTTGGCTGGGTAAAGGATGCTCTGGCAGCGTGAGGTCGATCACTGTATCATCACTATAGCTCTTATGTGATAGTTGTTGGTTAGAGAAACTCCCACAGCAGTTATTGTATTTTCATACACAGAAAGTATTGTATTTTTATATACATCAGTTCATTTGTATTTCTATATACATCTCAGGCTTATTGTATCTTTGTATACACACAGAGTTTATAGCAGTTTTTTAAACAGTCTTTCTTTATATCGCACTTGTTTTAAATTGCCTTATATTGAAAGAAGTCAGTCAGGTTGAGTTGAGTTGAGCCAGGTAAGCTATTCGGTTTCTTCCATATTTCCTTCTAGCCTATGTTGCTTAGTTTTCCAGCTGCATACTCGTACATTCCATGTACTGATGCCAGTTGGCCTGCATCTTATTGTGATGCAGACACAGGTACCCAGGATCAGCATCCAGCACGTCGTTGATCCAGCTGAGCACTCCAGAGTCAGTGGTGAGCCTCCTTGCATTCCGGAGGACTCAATTATTTTGTGTTCTTAGTTTTGTTTTATTAGGGTGTTGCGAGGTCTGTCCCAACATCCATCTCCGTATTTTAGAGGCTTCATAGACAAGTCAGTTAGTCAGTTAATCAGTCAGTCAGATAGTTTTGAGTCTCTCATTTATGTATATATGTAAATATTCTATTTTGAGACTCGAGTTGCCCTTTTGGGCCAGATTTTATCAGCTAAGTTGTTTTATGTGTTTGCATGGCATTGAGTTATTCTATTGAGTTAGGTTTCCGCTGAGTGAAGAAAGCCAGGCCAAGGGTTCTCTTGGGGCCATCAATGGTCTCCGAGTGCCGGTCCCGCCCAGGGTGTAGGCTCGGGGCGTGACAAACTTGGTATCAGAGCACAGAGTTCAAGAGCACTAGGGAGTCTATGAAGCCGTGTCTGTAGAGTCCTGGTTATCGGTGTGAAGCGTGCCACATCTATAATTGGGAGGCTACAACATTTAGGAAGATTTCTCACTTTTTTCACACTCACCTCGTGCGTTAGAGTTTATCTCTAAAGAGTTTCTTTCTATTCCGTGCTTGCACATGTTTCAGATAGTCATGCCTCCATGAAGAGTTGGCAGAGGGCATTTTCTTAGACGTTATGTTGATGAGCAAGAGTTACCTTATGCCCCGGGAGTGCAACCACAAGGGGAAGTTTCTAATGCCGAGTTCAGAGAGACAATTAGGATGTTGAGTCAAGCTGTAACTAATCATATTGGTCAGCAAAGGGGAGCTCGACATGAAGGAGCTGACACTTCAAGGATTTGTGAGTTCTTGGGGATGAATCCTCCGAATTTCATGGGTTCGAGCACCACTGAGGATCTAGAGAACTTCATTGAGGAGTTGAAGAAGATTTTTGATGTGATGTATGTGTCAGATACTGAGCGAGTTGAACTAGCTGCGTATCAATTGAAGGATGTTGCTAGAACTTGGTTCGACCAGTGGAAAGGGGGCAGAGTTGAGAATGCACCAGTTGCGAGTTGGGCCTGTTTTGAGGAAGCTTTCTTGGGGCATTTCTTTACTCGAGAATTGAGAGAGGCCAATGTACGTGAGTTCCTCACACTTAAGCAGGAGTTTTTGAGTGTTTATGAGTACAGTTTGAAGTTCACACAATTATCCCGTTATGTTCCGGAGATGGTGGCGGACATGAGAAATAGAATGAGCTTGTTTGTTGCTGGGCTGTCTCGGTTGTCAAGTAAGGAAGGTAGGGCTGCAATGCTTATTGGGGACATGGACATATCAAGGTTGATGGTTTATGTGCAACAGGTTGAGGAAGAGAAGCTGAGGGACAGGGAAGAGTTCAGAAGTAAGAGAGCCAAGATCGGTAATGAGTCCGGGCAGCAAAAAGGTAATGTGAATTGTCCGTCCTTTCAACAAAGACAAAAGGGACCTGCTCTATCATCTGCTAGAGCACTTGCACCCAGATACAGAGGTGAATTCAATGGCCAGAATTCGAAGGATTTCAAGGCTAGACCAGCACAATCTTCGGGTAGTGTGGCGCAAGGGAGTAGTAAGCCTCCTGCCTGCGTCAAGTGTGGTAGGAACCACTCAGGTATTTGTCGAGAGGGCTCCATTGGTTGTTTCAAGTGTGGTCAGAATGGACATTTCATGCGAGAGTGTCCAAAGAATAGGCAGGGTAATGGGGGCAATAGAGCACAGTCTTATTCAGTTGTTCCACCAGACAGGACGACACCTAGAGGAGCTACTTCTAGTACAGGCAGAGGAGCAAATCGCCTCTATGCAATCACCAGTCGCCATGAGCAAGAGAACTCTCCAAATGTCGTCACTGGTATGATCAAAGTCTTTGCTTTTGATGTATATGCTTTGCTAGACCCAGGAGCAAGTTTATCTTTTGTAACTCCTTATGTTGCAAATAAGTTTGATGTTCTTCCTGAAAGACTTTGTGAACCCTTTTGTGTTTCTACACCTGTTGGGGAGTCTATTCTAGCGAAAAGAGTTTATTGTGATTGTCCTGTTTCTATCAATCACAAGAGCACCATGGCTGATTTGGTTGAGTTAGACATGGTAGATTTCGATGTCATTCTAGGTATGGATTGGCTTCATGCTTGTTATGGATCGATAGATTGTAGAACTCGAGTGGTCAAGTTTCAGTTTCCGAATGAGCCAGTCATAGAGTGGAGTGGTAGTTTAGCAGTGCCTAAGGGTCGTTTCATTTCGTACCTTAAGGTAAGAAAGTTAGTTTCGAAGGGTTGTGTCTATCACTTAGTTCGAGTTCATGACTTTAGTGTTGAGATACCTTCTTTCCAGTCAGTTCCTATAGTAAGAGAGTTTCCAGAAGTTTTTCCTGATGATCTACCCGAAATTCCTCCTGAGAGAGAAATAGATTTCGGCATAGATCTCATTCCAGATACTCGTCCTATCTCTATTCCTCCTTATAGAATGGCACCAACAGAGTTGAAAGAGCAGTTGAAAGATCTCTTAGAAAAGGGTTCATTCGACCGAGTGTCTCACCTTGGGGTGCTCCGGTCTTGTTTGTAAGAAAGAAATATGGTTCCCTTAGGATGTGTATAGATTACCGCCAGTTGAATAAGGTTACCATCAAGAACAAGTACTCTCTTCCAAGGATTGATGATCTAAACCTAAACAGGAAACATATTTTGCAATTATTATGTTGCTTTGGTGATGGTGCAAGACAACCTAAGAAAGTTATGCTTTTTTCATCCCGTTATTCGAATGATCAAAATTGTCCGAAACATTAATAATAACAAAATCGTCTCTGGCATCAACATGAAGTTTATATGGCTTTTGAATTACCAAGCGAGTTTAACTTATCTTTGATCTATTGTAAAAGAGCATGTTATATCTTAGAAGATGACATCATGTATTAATTTGCAGGAACAAATACTTAACATGAATCAATGGAAGAAGCTTTTTGCTCATACTTCCAAGTTGTAATGATTTTTTTAATACTGATACGATATTTGTCATTAGTCCATATTGGGTCCGTGCTGGCACGGACCATTCCCATCTAGTATATATATATATATAATATGTGCACAAACTCTTGCTTTGATATGCTCGACATCAACATACTAGTCACAAGACAATAATAATGAACCAAATTCAGTTTTCTAAGTGAGAAAATGATTTCATACTTTAATGGCTCTTTAAGTTGGAACCTTTTATTATAGATAAGGTTGTGTTAAACAGATTGGAAGGCTACTAACCATGTGAAACAACCAACCTCATTTCCTGCTATAAATTAAATCCTTCACACTATTATTATCTACTTCATTTGGATTACTTCATAAGCATCATAATTAAGCCCATGACATTTTCAATAGTAAGATATATTGCAGGCTACTCTCAATATTTACTTGTAATATTTTAATTATCAAAGTACATTATCATTTGCAAGCATGAATTTGATCCCCAATTACCCAACAAAAGCACCTCTTATTTAGTGTGACGTTAGATGAATGAGTTATGCTAAGAATAAAGTGTCACCCTAAAGCAGCTCTTATATATGGTATGTACACTTTTGAGGAGAATGCTTCAAATTGACACACACTCTTTGTGGATCTTTTTCTCTTCGGAGTGCCACAACAAATGTAATGCGTAGCTTGAGAATTGAGGATCGAATGAAATGAAGAATGTGTAACACCCCGCTACTAGAGAGACCTAGAATTAGAAAGAAACCATTTTTGGAAATAATCAAATTTGGAAAGTTTGACAAAGTTAAGTATGAGTTTTGGGTCAACTTCAAACGACCCTAACTCCTAGATCAGGATGATTTAGGTGTGCTACGAGATACCTTAGGAAATATCTTTAAATTATCTTTCCAACGCCGCCGAGTTTGTGCGATTTCGAGTTTGTATGAGGAAAATATGCCTATTTGAAGTTGGGTTGTCTAGATAAGAAAAATCAAAACCGGATTTTAGAAGGGTATTATGGTCTTTTCACTACCCAATTAAATTACTTTGTTTTTGATAATTACTTAGGGGTCTAAACTGTATTTGGTCAGTTTACGCACTCAAAGATTCACCCTAGGGTTTTTAGAGATAGAACGCAAGAGGAGAAAAGAGGAGAAATAGCCAAAGTTCATCGTTCTTGAGGTTTTGCTTGAGGATTTCGCCAAGGGTTGATCCCTATGAGGTTTGTGAGATCACATAGCGTTGGGTTCGTTCACCCACACGCCAATCATGACTTGATTCCGCGTAATTATGTTCTTGAAAGAAGAGTTTATTAGTTTTTGATGAATATTGTTGAAAGTTTCGTTTGAATCTTGATTGTTGAAGTTTTGAGAAGTTCTTGAGTTAGATTTATGAATTAGACGTTGTTTTGAATAGATTCTTGCATATTTTCATTTTGTAGTCGAATCTAAGTGCTTGGGGAAAGAACCAATTGAATCTAGAGGGTTTAGTGTTGAAAAACAAATAAGAAAAATTGGAAAAAATCTGGGGAAAAGGGGTGGGGCACCGCACCAGCCAGAGCACCCCACAAAGTGTTCTGTAGTATGGGCTCCAGGGCACCGCGCCCCATCTCTATCTCTGTAATTTTACCTCTGGCTCCCCGCGCCACTCAGAGCGCCAGGGACGCTAGGTCCTCTACCCTTTCCCATTTCTTTTCGAACGAGTTACCTTGAAACGTACCTATGTTTTCTAGTTGGTTTCTACACTCAAAGGTACGTCTAAACAATGTGAAATCATCCACAACATGAGATCATGAGCCTTGAATCCATAATTCAATTCAAGGAAAGTTAAGAGTCAAGTCAAGAGAAGTTCATAGAGTTTTCCAAAAGTCTTTTACAAATGTTTTAACTTTGTTTTAAGACTTGAGTTTTGAGTTGAGTAAAGAGTAAAGGTTGAAGTTCATTTCTTCAAAAGAGTATATGGGGACTATGTATTCCCAATGAGTTTAAAATGTTTTCACTTTTAAATAAGAAAGGAAACTGAGATTTCCAAAGAAGCTTTTGAGCTAATTTTCAGTAAAGAGTAAATGCTTTCACAATTAAGCAAGAGAGGAAACACTGATTTCCAAGAGAGCCTTTGGGCTAGTTTTTGAGTAATTATTTCAAACCATAGAGTTATGTTTTTAAACATATGAGCTAGTATATTTTGGTAGTAGTGTTGAGCACCGATATGGGGGACAGTTCAAACAACTCCCTGCCCCCATAAAATATGTAGCCACCATGGGTAGAAAAGGATCATACTTTTTAGATGATTCCTTAAGGCTTTTTAGCATAGACTAGTGGATCCACTTAGTAGTCAGGTTCTATACCATCGGCAAGGTATAGGACGGCCTTGACAGCGTGAGGCAAAACATTGTATCATCACAATAGCTCTTAAGTGATGGTTGTCGGTTAGAGAAACTCCCAAGTATTTTGTATTCTTCTATACAGAAGTAGATTGTATTCTTATATACATTTCAGAGTTTATATTGTATCTTTGCATACATACAGAGTTACTATTGTATTTCTAAATACACAGAGTTGTTATCCATGTTTTAAAAGCTTTTCTCTATACTACATTCATATTATTGCTTTATATTGAAATGAGTTAAGTTGAGTTGAGTTGATCCCAGGTATATTCTTTCAAGCTTTTGTCTTGTTTTAATATTTCCCTCGCATGCTCGTATATTCAATGTACTGATGTCATTTGGCCTACATCGTTGTTATTATGCAGATACATGTAGCCATGATCAGCATCCAACGCATCGTTGATTCTAGTTGAGCTTCAGAGTTTGTTGGTGAGCCTCCTTGCTTCTGGAGGATCCCCCTTTTATTGATTTATCAGTTTATTTCATTAGGATGTCGTGGGTATTGTCCCGACGTCCATCTCAGTTGTTCGAGGCTTTATAGACAGTTAGTTGATATTAGTTCTTGACTCTTTCTATTCCTTTTTTTTTATGGTTGAGACTTGAGTACCATTTTGGCTAGTGAATGTTCTTTATACATTCTAAGTTATTTATTGAGATTTCAATTTACTTTTTAAAGTATTTTTATTATTAATAAGTCTTCCACTAAGAGTTAATCCAAGCCAGGGGTTTGCTTAGGGCCAACAATGGTTATCGAGTGCCAGTCCCGCCCAGGGTGTAGGCTCGGGGTGTGACAAACTTGGTATCAGAGCACAAAGTTCAAGAGTCTTGGAGAGTCTATGAAGCCGTGTCAGTAGAGTCCTAGTTATCGGTGTGAAGCGCGCCATATCTATAATTAGGAGGCTGTGACACTTAGGAACTATCTCACGTCTTTCATACTCATTTCGTGCGATAGAGTTTATCTCTAAAAAGTTTCTTCTAACTCGTGATTGCGTGTGTCTTTCAGATCATGCCGCCACGAAGTGCTTTCGGAGGTCGTCCCGCTAGAAGGAATGTTGAACCACAGGAACAAGGGGTACCCAATACACCAGAAGTGCAACCCCAAAGAGAGGTCACCAATGCTGAATTTCATGAAGCTATCCAGATGTTAAGTCAAGCTATGATCAATCAAGTTGGACAGAGTGAGAATCGAAAGGAAGGAGCTGATACTTCGAGGATCTGTGAGTTCTTACGGATGAATCCTCTAAGCTTCAGTGGTTCAAGTGTCATTGAGGATCCTAAAAACGTTGTTGAGGAGCTTCAAAAAGTTTTTGAGATTATGCATGTTGATGATACTGAGAGGGTAGAACTAGTTGCATACCAAATGAAGGGTGTCGCTAGGATTTGGTTTGATCAATGGAACAAGAACTGAGCTAAGGGTGCACCACTTGTAAGTTGGGATTGTTTTGAGGAGGATTTCTTAGGGCGTTTCTTTCCCCAAGAACTGAGAGAGGAAAAGGTACGAGAGTTCCTCACACTTAAGTAGGATTCTTTGAGTGTTCTTAAGTATAGTCTGAAGTTCACACAACTTTCACGCTATGCTCCAGAAATGGTTGCTGACATGAGAAGCAGGTAAGTTTATTTGTTGTTGGGTTGTCTCGTCTATCTAGTAGGGAAGGCAGGCAGTTATGCTGATAGGAGATATGGACATAGCAAGGCTGATGATCCATGTACAACAGGTTGAGGAAGAGAAACTAAAATATAGGGAGGAGTTTTGAAATAAGAGGACTAAGATAGGGAATGAGTCCGGGCAGCAGAAAAGTAATGCTAACCGGTCATCTTTCCAACAAAAATAGAAGGGACCTGCTTCATCATCTGCTAGTGCACCTGCACCAAGGAACAAAAGTGAGTACAATAGTCAGAATTCACAGGGTTTCAGAGCTAAACCTGTCATTCTCAAGGAAGTATGGCACTAGGGGGGTAGTAAGCCTCCTGCATGTGCTAAGTGTGGTAGAAACCACTCAGGGATGTGTCGTGATGGCTCCACTGGTTGCTTCAAGTGTGGCCAAAATGGTTATTTTATGAGAGAATGTCCTAAGAACAACCAGGGTAATGGTAATGGGGAAATAGAGCCTAGTCTTCTTCAATTGCTCCACCAGACATAGCTGCATCTAGAGAAGCTACTTCAGGGGCAGGCGGAGGAGGAAATCGTCTATATGCTATCACTAGTTTGCAAGGGCAAGAGAATTCTCCAGATGTTGTCACTGGTATGAACGTAATATTTAACTTTGATGTTTATGCTTTACTATATCCAGGAGCGAGTTTATCCTTTGTAACTCCTTATGTTGCAATGAATTTTGATGTTCTTCCTGAAAAAACTTAGTGAGCCCTTCAATGTTTCTACACATGTTGGTGAATCTATTCTAGCAGAGAGAGTTTATTGTGATTGTACAATTTACGTCAATTACAATAGCACTATGGCTAATTTACTGGAGTCAGAGATGGTAGATTGTGATGTAATTCTTGGTATGGACTGGCTTCATGCCTGTTATGCCTCAGTTCATTGTAGAACTCGAGTTATCAAGTTCCAGTTTCCTAATGAGTCAGTTATAGAGTGGAAGAGTAGTTCAACAGTGCCTAAGGCATTTTATTTCGTACTTTAAGGCAAGAAAGTTAGTTTTCAAGGGGTGTGTCTATCACTTAGTCGGAGTTAATGATTCTAGTGTTGAGATACCTCCTATTCAGTTAGTTTTAGTAGTAAAAAAGTTTCCAGAAGTCTTTCCAGATGATCTTCCCGGAGTCCCTCCTGAGAGAGAAATAGACTTCGGTATAGATATTCTTCCTGATACTCGTCCTATATCTATTCCACCATATAGAATGACACCAACAGAGTTAAAAGAGTTAAAAGAGTTAAAAGAGTTAAAAGAGCTGTTGAAAGATCTCCTAGAGAAGAGTTTTTTTTCTTATTATGTTGAAAGTAGTTTTTACTATTTATTAAAATAATAGTATATAATTAAATGAAAGTTGTGAAAAGACGATTTTGTCTAAAGTGAAGACTTTTAATTAGAGCCGTCAAAATGGGCTTAGCCCATGGGGCCGGACCAACCCAACCCGTCATTAAGATAGGGTTGGGATATGATTTTTCAAGCCCATTTAAAATTATGGCTTATAAGCCCAACCCTAGCTTTTTAAAATCAATTTCTATGTTAAGTGGTTATAATATTGGGGATGAGGTATAATAATTAAATGAAGATTATATCCATGGAAGTGCCACGTAGGAAAATAAAAGGGGTGATGTGGAACTTAACAACTCAAAAGGTAAATATGAACCCAAAGTTGGATGGTAGAAATAAATATAACCCAAATATATAGTGAAGGGTAAATATAATCCTTTTTTTAGAGTATAAGGGCAAATATGATCCTTTTCCGAAATAATAATAAGGAATGACCATTTGATACAAAATATACTAATAATCCTATAATAATAAGGAATGACCATTTGTATACAAAAATAATTACGTGTATTTTTTTCGAAGTAATTTTTTTTGTCCTACAGGCTCCATGCCACTTGAATCTCCTCTTCTTAATCGATTAAACACGGTATATTTTTCCACCGTTCGATTAATCGATGTAGCGTTGCGTTTTTCTTGTATAAATAGTTGTCAAGAGGTGTCTTTTCTGTGTATTTGTATGTTTTTTAATTTAAAAATAAAGATATTTTAGTAATTTAGCGTTCATGCTTTCAAAATTGTATAAATTTAGCATAAACTATAGATAAGTAAACAACAAACAAAAAGAAGGAAAATATTACAAATAAAATTTCTAAACTTGTCTTCTCTTATTGAATTTGATTCATCATAAAAACATGGAATGATGATTCGTAAGCCTAAGAATACAAAGCATAAAAATGTACATAAACAAGGTACAATGGCAAAACAACAGAGTACTTTAAATGATTGACCGAAAATTCTTATAAAGACAAGTATCGAAAGAAAACCTATTAGACCAAAAGTAATAAATAAACACTCGTAAGTATGCATAATATCCTCGTGATCTTTTGGAATACAACAACACTTTGAATTTTTCAATTCTACTTCCGCCATCCTTTGATATTAATTAAACTTGCAAAATAAATCTCTCTCAAATCACCCTTAATCGTCAATAGGTTAATTCTCTTATTTGATAGAAATATATATGGATAGTGTAGGAGGAAACCAATCCTATTCCTACATGAATTCTAACATCTATGTGCTAATTATAATCATTTAACTATAGAAACTATGTTAATTTGTTTTTATCCTAAATATTAGGTAAATTGTTAATAGGAAACTTTTCCCCCTTTTTTGGGGATTTTTAGGGGTTTTTTCTAGACGTTTTCTTTTGAAATTTTTTGCTTATTTTTTGGGATTTGTTTTGCCTTTTTTTTTTGTTTTGGAAGGTTTCTAATTTTCTTTGCCTTTTGACGAGAGGGAGTTGCTCGGATGGTAAGCACCCTCACTTTCAACTCGAAGGTTGCGAGTTCGAGTCACCAAGGGAGCAAAAGGGGAGGGAGTTCCTAGGGAGGGTTAAAAAGAAAAAAAAAATTCTTTGCCTTTTTTGGGTATCTTTTGAATTTTTTTAGTGTTTTGTTTTGGAAGTTTTCTTTCGACACTTTTTGGGATTTTTTTGCCTATTTTTTCGGACGGTTTTTAATTTTCTTTCCTTTTTTGGGTTTTTTTTTACGTCTTTTTTTTGCAAGTTTCTTTACCAAATTTTTTTACAGTTTACAAACTTTATTTTTTCTTAATATGTTTGAAAGTTTTTTTAGTATGTTATTAAGATAATTGTATATAATTAAAGGAAAGGTGTTAAAAGATGATTTTGTCTAAATTGAAGCCTTTTAATTAGAGCCGTCAAAATGGGCTTAGCCCATGGGATCGGACCAACCCAACCCGTCATTAAGATAGGATTGAGATATGATTTTTCAAGCCCATTTAAAATTCTAGTATCAAAAACTCGATGTTACAGTTAAATTTGTATGAGGTCCAGGACACGCGTTAGTTGATTATTACCAATTGAATGTTATGCGATCAATTAAAGTATGAGTGAATGAGCTCGGAATATATATGAAGTTTCAATATTATCAATCGTAAACATTGGATAATGTTAAAGACTCAATCCTATCAACAAAAGTTTATTTCTGCAAACCCATTTGAATACAATATATAATAACAATCCTATAATAATTAGGAATGACTACAAAATAATTACGCTGATTTTTTTTGTCTTGATTGCATACTAAAAGTGTAGAATTTGACCCATGCAACTTTAATCGATTAAGCACCGTATATTTTTCCATTGTTAGATTAATCGATGTAGCCTTGCGTTTTTCTTGTATAAATAGTAGCCAAAAGGTGTCTTTTCGGTGTATTTGTAGGTTTTTTTTTTAAATTTGAAAATAAAGGGTATTTTAGTAATTTAACTTTAAAGTTAGAGAATTCATGCTTTCAAAATCGTATAGACTATAAATAAATAAACAACAAACAAAAAGAAGGAAATTATTACAAATAAAGCTTCTAAACTTGTTCTTCTCTTATTGAATTTGATTCATCATAAAAACATGGAATGATGATTCTTAAGCATAAGAATACAAAGCATAAAAATGTACATAAACAAGGTACAATGGCAAAATAACAAAGTGCTTTAAATGATTGACAGGAAATTTCCATAAAGACAAGTATCGAAAGAAAACCTATTAGACCAAAAGTAATAAATAAACACTCATAAGTATGCATTAATATTCTCGTGATCTTTTGGAATGCAACAACACTTTGAATTTTTCAATTCCACTTCCGCCATCCTTTGATATTAATTAAACTTGCAAAATAAATCTCTCTCAAATCACACCCTTAATCGTCAATAGGTTAATTTTCTTATTTGATAGAAATATATATGGATAGTGTAGGAGGAAACCAATCCTATTCCTAGATGAATTCTAACATCTATGTGCTAATTATAATCATTTAACTATAGAAACTATGTTAGTTTGTTTTTATCCTAAATATTAGGTAAATTGTTAATAGGAAACTTTTTCCCCTTTTTTGGGGATTTTTAGGGGTTTTTTAGACGTTTTCTTTTGAAATATTTTGCTTATTTTTTGGGATTTGTTTTGCCTTTTTTTGTTTTGGAAGGTTTCTAACTTTCTTTGCCTTTTTTGGGGCTTCTTTTAAAGTTTGTTAGCGGTTTTTTTGGAAGTTTTCTTTCGACATTTTTTGGGATTTTTTTGCCTATTTTTTCGGACGGTTTTTAATTTTCTTGCCTTTTTTGGGTTTTTTACGTCTTTTTTTTGAAAGTTTCTTTACCAATTTTTTTAAGACAGTTTACAAACTTTATTTTTTCTTAATATGTTTGAAAGTTTTTTTTAGTATATTATTAAGATAATAGTATATAATTAAAGGAAAGTTGTGAAAAGATGATTTTGTTTAAATTGAAGCCTTTTAATGAAGGGCAACTAATATGGGACTGAAAAAGTATATGACTTGTTTACATAGAGTAACAATTAAATTTGTATCCGGGTAACTTGGTCTCATATCCGGGTGACCCTCTCATCTTTAAATTCAACATAAACCCTTGCCAACTTATCTATAGAGTCACTCAGCTATTAATATTTTATTTAGAAAGTCATCCAATCAATTTAAATATTTTTTATTGCATTTTGTTGAAATACAATTTTGTTTTAAACTAATTTCTTCAAATTTGAAGAAAGTGATGGTAGTAATGATAATTTTCAAATTTGAAGAAGAAGACGTCAAGGTAATAGTGGTTAGAGGAGGAGGAGCAGATATGGAAATGGTGAAGGATGGAAATGGTGGAGGAGAAAAAGAAAGGTGCTGTAGATTTTCCCCCCTTTTTCTTCTTGAAAGGTAATTTTTAAAGTAATTAATTAACTAAATAGTTTTAAAATAGGTTTATCTTCATAATATATATTTTTAAAAATTATTTTTTATATATATGCCACATGTCATTATTTAATTCGCTACTTTGACACGTCATCGAGAAGTGTAATACACATATCTTATATATTTGGTTGGTTGTCAAAAAAGTGTCAATATGACACAACAGCCCCCTACTTAAGGTGCTTAAAATGAATAAGGCCTACTTGAGGTGTCCAAGTGAAAATTAATGTCAACTTTAGGGGGCTATCGATGAGTTAAACCTTTTTAATCCACCCACTTCATAATTAATGAGGATGAAATGGTAAATTTACTTAGGGGTGTAAAACATGAACCCAAACATAGGTAACCCATCCGGAATTTTAAGGGTTGGGCTCAAGATAATTTAAATTGGGTTCAATCTCAACCCATTCAAGCCTAATCCATTTTAAGAGAATCCTCAATTGAGCCTAATTCAATCTCCAATTTTAACCCGTTTTGAAACTCTTTACTAAGATATGTTCCTATACTAAAGGTAAATTACTTACTATGTCAATTTTTTTTTTTTTAATAGGTATGTCATTTCAAAAGTGAACAAGTAATTAGGGACAAGAGGGAGTACATGATACCCACCACATCACTTCACTTCATATTCATCATCTTCTTCTCTCTATGTTTTCATCATACTTTAAGATTATATATAGATCATAATTATTTAAGATTATTTTTGGATACCGTTGTCATCTAATTTCGATTTTTTCAGGTAATTTTTTCTCTCTTTGTTTCATCATACAAAAGATAAAATTCTAAAAATTATCATGTAATATTTCTTGGAGATATACTATATTATATTTGTTTTCTTTATTTTAATTTCTTTATAGTATATTTAGTATACTTTCATTAATATTAAAAAGTATATGATTTGACTATTTTTCCTTTACTAATATACTCATTTGTATATTATATTTCATAATCATATTTAAAAAATAAAATAAAACAATTTTATAGGATAAACTTTAAAAATTATTTTTTTCATATAATAACAAATCTCTTTTTTATTAAACTTTGTACTTTTATGTGATAAATATAGAAAAATAATTTTTGTGTAATAAATTTTAAAGTTAGATTACTTTTATGTAATAACAAGAAGAAGTAATTATTTGGATAATAAACCCAGACTTGGATGATCACCAATAAAATTTATTCAAATATTCTTCAATTTTTTTTATTTTTTTTGGTTGAAGAAATAAGAATATTATTGAAAAAACATGAGTACAATTTTGTTTCTAGCTCCCTTGATTTTTCTCTCTTAATTTTTTTTGTGATTCGAGGGTCGATAGTGACATATTTCTCGAATTAAGATGATTTGAATTTGATCTCTTTATGAATATTCCATGAATTTGTGGAATATTCGAGAGGCCTCTCCAAGGAAATTTATTGCCCTTTATATTGACATGAGCTTGGGTTTAGGGTAGAGTAGCCTCTAAGAACCCTAACTGAAATTAAACACGTCCTGTAGAGTCCCACAAAATTTCAATGTCTACAAATGTCCCCTACTTCAGGGCTTGTCAAAGTGTAGACTTGATGAAACTCAATGACGAAGCTTGAAGTACTCATTCTTTCACCTTTGTTGTTTTCTGGCTTTAGATTTGCATATTTGATTTGTGAGAAAAGAGATGAAGGGCAAAATTGGTCCAACTGAGCATGCCAATTTGTTTGTAACAAATTTTAGGGCCAAGGAAAAATAAATAAACGATAAATAAAATTTGAAGAAACAAGAATATTATTGATAAAACATGGGTACAATTTTGTTCGTCCGCCGTTAGTGGCAATGGTGTAGCCAGAAATTTTACGAAGGGTGTCCAAGCATTGGGTAAGTAATTGTACTTTACTTACAAATGAGTGAACCAAAATTTTTAAAATCAAAATGCATAATACTTAGCTCTAATGAGTTCATATTTAATTTAATATGAAGTGAACGAATGACAAAAAAAGAAAGAAAGAGAGAAAGAGGAAAGAAAGTTTATCCTAGAAAGAAAAAACTTTTAGTCTTTAATATTTCAGTAGTCTCTGACTACGACGATAATAACAACAAGACACAAAGAAGGAAGAGCAGAATCAAACGGAATTTTAAAATAAAATAAAATAGTGGAACATTTTTCTTTTAGATTTTGGCAGAGTTGTAATTTTTTTTGTTGTAAGTTTGACCAACAAAATTTAATGTAAAGTAAAAAAAGACACCTCGGGTAAGAATTTAATTGGCTATTGATACTTTTATTTCTATTTTAAAAAATTTACGAGAAAATCAAATCTCTTGGTCACTTACTAATTGCATAAAAATGTTGAACTGCCTTGACGCCTTGGCAGGCTTTGACCTGCTTTCCTTCGCTTACCGGAGAGCGGATTCTTTATTACTGACTTTTCGCGAACATTTTTTTATGATCTCTTACATGTAAAAATAAATATATCATATAAAAGGATGATAAAAATATAGAAAAATTGTTAATAAATAAATAACAAATTTCATTGTAAAGTTAAGTGATTTAAGGTGCAAGTTAGTATTACTC
This sequence comes from Solanum bukasovii, assembly GCA_029582585.1. Classification (NCBI taxonomy): domain Eukaryota; kingdom Viridiplantae; phylum Streptophyta; class Magnoliopsida; order Solanales; family Solanaceae; genus Solanum; species Solanum bukasovii. The sequence continues at coordinate 2,432 of JAJOOI010001617.1, read as the reverse complement.
TTTAAAAAAATGAGAGAAGTAAATAGCAGCTTCTAGGAATCGATCCTGCAAGATCATTTAGAGATGTTCGAACATATTCGAGTGTAACATCGGCCAACACACAAGATTAAACTTTACCACCGTGGAGCGGCTCTTTGCCCTGCAAGCACATGCACGGGCAACCAAACTTTTGCTAAGAGATTTTGACCACTGAGCTATACTACAATCTTGTATACAGAGTGTCAAAAATATTATATTTACTCTTATTACATAACATTTTACCTAAATATATCGTATCATTTTCCGACGAAGGATGTCTAATTGGACACCCTCGACACACTGTAGCTCCGCTCCTGATTAGTGGCGTATTTCTCTAACTAAGATGATTTGAATTTGATCTTTATGAATATTTCATTCCATGAATTTGCGGAATATTCGAGATAATATTCTTCAGCTTCCTATTTAGTTTTTCAATTCTTTCAATTTTCACCTACTTCAATTTTTTTCTTCAAATTCTGAAGAAGAAGAAAAAAATTGATTACTCGAAATTTTTTATCTTGTGAGTCACCTAACAAACACTACTTGTGAAAATCATTTCACTAACAAGCTTCTTTCAAAATAGATTTTTTTTCTTTAAAAAAATAATACTATAGTTTTTTTCTTTCAATTAGCTGGATGAGAGTAAAAGGAAATTATAAACTAAAAGAACTCTAAATCGGCGTTGACAAAATAGTAACAAAATCTGCAATTTAAAATTTTAATTGCTGAATCTTTGCTTTTTTATTTTTTATTTTTAAGATTAAAAAAATGTATTTTAGGATCCAAGTCTAATTAAACGCACAAGCAATTTCTGCATTTGTAGAACTTTTTCCCTTCGTCATTTTATATCTTTTAAATTATTTTTTGTAAATCATACTCCTTTTATCTCATACTAGATAAGCATTGCCCATGCTCCGCACGGGCCAATATGATTTATAATTTGACCTGACTATCCTTTATTACGTAAAGAAATTTCGAACTTTAAGACAACTTGAATCCTAAATAGCAATAGTTAGTTACAAATGACCATAATTTCAAAAACTATTTACAGTATGTACATTTAAGTGGTGTAAATCTTGCTCCTTTCTAGAAACTATTTTGGAGAAAATGGCCAAACCCCGCCTCTCCAACCTATAGCCGAATTCCCAACTACACACTCATACTTCACAGGGATCCTATTACCCCCCTGAACATTTTTTTTTACATATTATCTCACCCTTATTTGCTGACATGTCGAAGAAGGTGAGAACAACTCCCTTACGCGCGTAAGAAGAGAAAATAAAACGTCAAAAGCTGAAGAAAAGTATACGTGTGAGTCCAAATCAGCTATAATTAATCCCCAATGGTATAATTTCATTCTCTCCCAAAATCAAACTCTCTTTTTCTCAATTTTCAATTGTATATTCCTTCATTCTCTCCCAAATCAGCTTAAAACTTGAATTTACTTGTCAAAGCATTCAACTATAGTATCAATTTTGAAAAAGCTTGAAACTTTAGGGGTTGTAATTTCTCTGATTTCATTGTTAGGGTTCAAAAATTGTTCTTCAAATTCATCATTTTTTGCTTTGTTAGGATAAATAATGGCAAATGCGGACTTGAATACGCTTTCATAGTTAGGGTTCAAAAATTGTTCTTCAAATTCAATTGGAACAAAATCTCATATCATGAAGAGAATGGGGTGAATATGGGGTGATTGAAAAAAGGTCAGGGTTTAGAGAAAGAAAGAGGAAAATGAAAAGATTAAGGGAAATTTTAGAGTTATGGCGTCCATTCAATACTTGGCAGCACGTGTAAACAAACATTTTATTATATCTGGTTTATGTAGACATGTTAGCAAATAAGGGTGAGATAATACATAAAAAAAATGTTCAGGGGGTAATAGGATCCCCGTGAAATATGAGTGTGTAGTTGGAAATCCGGCTATAGGTTAGGGGGATTTTGGCCATTTTCCCAACTATTTTGAGATGTGTAAACATAAAACAACACACAATTTTATAACACGTAGTAAACGTTGCTCCTTTCTAGATACTATTTTGAGGAAGAAAACATCTCCAGATCAATGTATAACAATTTATTGATGAGACATCTCTCAAAGGCGAAGGATGATATGAGGAAATTTGCTACACTTAATCCAACCCGACCATTAGAGAGTTGTTTCATTGTGTCTATTTCTTCATTTCTGTTATGCAAGTCGAACCATGATATGGCCTGAAATTTAAAACATCAAGGACATTATTTGAATACATATAAATATATAAAAGATTTAATTAGGGATAAGGGTCTGAAAAATATCCCAACTTTGGTCGGATTTGCTGTTGCGATACTAAACTTTCATGAGGACCTATTACCTCCCTAGACTATTTAATACTGTATTTTAAACATATATATTTGCCCACGTGGACATAAAAAATAAT
>JAJOOI010001616.1:0-60357 GCA_029582585.1 Solanum bukasovii | reverse complement strand
ATGATTTTTGGACGTTTAAGTTGATAATCAAAGTTCAAACTTGAAAAACAATTAGAAAAATATGTATTTTATATATGTCTTTTTTAAAATATTCCCCCATCTTATCATAGTGCTCCTTAATTCTATAGGTTGAACAAAAAACAAAAAGAATTCATGCTAAATCACTTCGAAAATGTTTATATCAATTTCTAATTCTTTTCAATGACCATTTGCTTGAAATACCTTAGCTAAATATTTTTTCCATCCACTTTTAATTGTAATGGTTTCTATTTTTAGAGTCAAACGATAAGAATTTTGATTAACATTTTACGATATATTTTTTCATCATATTGATATGCGAAAAATTGCAAAATATAGTACTTCTTGTATAGTTTTTGAATATCTAAATTTTCAGTTTAAAATATCAAATTAATGTAATCTAATTTAACTTTAAAAATTAGTCAAACTGACATTCAAAAAGCGCAACATGACAAATAAAAGTGGACGGAGAGAGTACTATATAATTATACAAAACGAAGCTGTCCGAATTCACTATTCAAAAATTGGGAATTCTATATTACTATGGTTGTTTGGACATGATTTGAAAAGAGGTTAATTCAAAATTGAAAGTTTGTTTAGATATGCATTTTGAATTTCTTAAATTGAAATATTTTTACTAATAAATATGTAAAATCTCATAATTTGTGAAAACTATTATAACTTTCTTAACTCGTATACAATCTTGTCAAATCAGCAAACCGTAGCTAATAAACAAAGTATTAAAAATATCGTAAGAAGTCACATTAATTTATAAATCGCATATGTTCATTTTTCTTTATAAATAAATATTTTTCATTACATACCATTACAAACTTTCAAATTCATATACTTTTATAAAAAATAATTGGTAAAAAAATCAAAATAATAATACAGATAATTTATCCACGTTGAACATGGATCTTTTATTGATAACTTGAACTACACTTATGAATTAAATTTTATTTTAGAATAATAACTTGAAATTTGAAATCCATTTTTAAAGAAATTTCAAATTTCAAATCTTTGAGCCCCTAATTAAATCCTATGGTCAATCACCTAACAGAGTCTCCATACATGCACATATTTTTCAAGAGAAAACTTAAGACTCTTAGCAAACACTAAAATTAATACAAGTACTTTCATGATTAATTAAAGCCTAAAAATCTTGACATTAGTATTATTTAAATGGATCATTTGCTTATACCGTACGTATTGGATTTTTTTCTCTAAATAACACGGAATATTGTAAAACATTCAACGATAATACAATTTTATTTTAAGTAAAGGAGTACTACAAGAACATCAATTTATACAAAATGTCAACAAATAAATAAAAATTAATTAACAGCTTATAGTCGACAACTCATCAAACTTATCTTCAACAATATTTATTATTATTACTATTCTATGATTACTTAAAGAAACACTAAATTTCCTATAAATATCCCCATAAAAACCAAATGAATCGAACACATAAAATTAAAGCAAACAAAATTAGATAAAAGATTATGGAAAAGTTAACATTCTTGGTTGCTTTCTTGCTTCTTTCATCAAGTAATTAACCCTTATTCTCCTCCTATTAATTCCCACATTTATTTATTTTTACTTTCACTATTAAAAATATTTTCGATGGACCTTTCAATGTGAGAAATTCCATATTCTAACGGTGTTTTAACTAGAATATTTGTCAGAAATTTGCATCTTTTTAGTAGTATTTTTTTCACATTTATTTCTACTTATTGAAACAAAAATTAATTAATGTAAATTATTCTATGAACAGTCTATATCCAACCTCTCACGGCTCAATCCAGTTGTCCAGGTTTGGTTAATAAAACTCTTCATCTCCTGCTTACTAATTCCTATATATTACTTTATTATTACTCCCTCTGTCCTATATTAGATGGGCATCTCACTAAAAATATTTGTACCATATTACTTGATCAGTTGGATAGAATTATTAAATTTTATCATTTTATCCCTACAATTAATATGGTCTTTGAAAATTTAAACAAATTTTGAAGATCTAAGAATATATTTTTTCAATAGGCTAATTAAGGTAAAAAATGTAAAATTGATCCACCTATTAATAATTTTTTACATACCGTATAAAATAGAAAGTATCCATCTAATATGGATCGACGGATGGAGGACCTAATTGTTTGTGCATATATAATGTTTCTTATTATTTTCATCATATATGTATAAATTAATCATAGGGGTTAAAAAGGATACATGGCCAGAACTTCTTGGAGTACCAGCAAAGTTGGCTAAGGGAATAATTCAGAAGGAAAATCGAAGACTAACTAATGTTCCAAATGTACTCAATGGTTCTCCAGTCACGAAAGATCTTAGATGTAATCGAGTTCGTCTTTTTGTTAACGTGTTGGACTATGTTGTACAAACTCCCCGAGTTGGTTAATTCAGGAAGAAAATTTATTCACATCGAGTGTTTACATATATGTCTGCTTAGCCCCAAGAAAATAAATTGGAGTCGTATGGTAAATGCTCTCCATGCATGTAATATACTATTTGGTGAATAATGAGAAGATCGAAGATATCAATCACATTTGTAATTGAGTAAATAACTCAATTGTAGATGTTTTATTTGGAGACAAATAACATCAATACTAATAGGCTAGAAGCAGAACCTCTTCGTCGATCTTTCTGCTTCATATCGAGGGTATTTTTGAAATTTTAATATGTTCTGAAGGTGCTTTATAGATGTTTTTTGCTGATAGTTTGATCCCACATCAATAAAAAAAAAATCAAATAAGTGAAACCTAACATGAATAAAATATATTATTATTATTGATAACGTCATTAAACATATATCGAATAATGCAATACCACTTTTAATATAATTTGGTGGTCGTGCTAGCGTGGGACTACCACTCCGAAAATGAAAAGCCAAAATAGACAAGAATGAACACTATTTGCATCTAGTAAACATGTACATACGTATATGCAAATTGCAATAGGGAAAATGTATTACGTACATTACTAATCAAAGTAAGATGGATAAAACTCAACAATATTATATAATATTTTCTTAATAAGTAACATTTATGCATGATAGTTTTTTTATAAAAATAAATTTCGCATCATAAGTTATTAGGGAGTTTTTAAGATTCAAATTTCTATTAATATCTTTTTTTCTCTATTTTCTCGAGTGCATACTTAATGATTTGTCAATATAACATACTATTATGATATGTTGATTTAAATCCAAAAGTTAATACTATTAAAACATATATGTTAATTATACATGCATGCAATCGAGGAATTAAATAGAGGGATGTAATGAAGAAAAATTATAAGCCAACCGCTAATAAATACAATTAAGATTCCGGTTCCATTCGATTAATCCACCTATAACATATTTTACCCTTTGCCAATTGCCATTAACACAAAACTAATTAATCCCTTTTACCCATAAGCTTTAATTTGTGAGATAAATTTTGATTTCCAATTTCTAATTTTGGGTAAAAGGGTAGAAATTATTTAGATGGGTAATACCGGAAGTAATGGTATGAATGGCCGGAGAAGAACTTACAGCCACCGGCGGAGCCACCCGCCACAACCAGAGATCACCGGTAACAGCTACGTATTTGCCGCAGAAACGCCACCATATTCTTATCAGCAAAATCCTAATACTACACCGTATTATCAGTACCCGGGTTATTATCCGCCGCCGTATGAACAGCATTCCCACCACCATATGAACCCTAATTATGCAAATTGGATTAATGGAGGTTACCCGTGTGGACCACCCATGATACCTCCTACGCCTGCACCCTATGTGGAGCATCAAAAAGCAGTGACGATACGTAATGATGTGAATCTGAAGAAGGAGACTCTAAGGATAGAGGCAGATGAAGCTAACCCTGGAAAATACCTCGTCGCTTTCGATTTCGATGCCACCGTACCTGGAAGGTAAACATTATCCTTCCTCTTTTTTCACCTGATGTTCGATACCTGCATTGGGTCCGATTCACAAATTAAGGGTAAGGTGCTCACTAATAAAGAAGCTGAAATGTAGTAAGTACTGCTTCACCACAACAATTATTGGTTGTTAAATGTATGTAAATTTGTATATATTGTCCACGAGGTAGTGGTAAAGTATGTCTGCCCAGTGGCGGACCCACCTTTGTCAGAGGATGTGCACGTGCCCCTGTTAATTTCGGAAAAAATCATGTGTATATATGTATATTTATTTTGGTAGAAACTAGGATATTATTAACAGTGCACCCATGAGTAGCATATGAGTGTTCTTGTGCCGCGGATACAAGGCAGAAGAATCACCCGCGAGACTAGGGTTCGAATCCAGCTGGGTTCGCCTCTGTGTCTACCCTCTATCCTCCTCAGCATGGGTATGTTGTTGTCCATGCCATTGAAACAAGGAGAAAAATTGTTTCCTGATTCTACATTTTCCAAAAATTAAAAACTACTGTAATAAAAAAGAATCAGCTTGATCATAAAATAGAGATTTTGTGTAGTTAATATGATGAAGAATGATTTTCTTGAAAAATATTTTATGAAGAAAATGTTTTCCGGTATTTGGTTATGTTGTTGAGTGTTGTCACACTTTGTGCGTGAGATCCAAAAGGATAGGGGCTAGTCTCATCTTCTCATATTCTCCTAATTATTTAGTAGTATTATTTACTATTCACATAGTGTCTCGTTCTTCATTTTTACTACCACTTGTTGCTTGTTTATCTCGCTATTTTGTTGTTGTTATTTTCTTTTCAATCCTGCTTTGATTACACTTCTGTTGTGCCGAGTGTCTATCAAAAACAACCTCTCTCTACCCTGCAAACCGCTCCTCAAACTCCACTTGTGGGAATACACTTTGGTATGTTGTTGTTGAATTTTGGGAACTGATTGTTTTTCTCATGTCCCCTACTATTAGCTCATGGAGTTTTCAATACGATGAATTCCCTTTTTAGTTTCTTTTTTCTTGTATAGTTTTTCTCATTTAAATTGTGTATAAGACCTAGCTAAGTTTGTTAAATAAACTGCTGATCCTTCTTGACATGCATTTAAGTTTGTTCAACATGTATTATTTTGTAATTCAGAACTTAGAAACTAGAAATTTTTGCTCCGCCTCTGCTTGCACGATGTTGTCAACTCTGAGATAGTAAATTTTTTGGCTCCGCCTCTGCTTGCACGATGATGTCAACTCTGAGATAGTAAAAGTACTTTTTGTTTTTTTGTTCAATTGCAGCTTGACTGTCATTTTCTTTGCAAAAGAAGGTGAAGATTGTTGCTTGACTCCTATGAAGGAAAGTTTACTTCCACCAATAACCATTAAATTTCAAAAAGGTTTATCTCAGAAATTTAGGCAATCTTCTGGAACTGGCATTGATCTTTCAATGTTTGAAGAGGCAGAATGGTCGAAAGACGGTAATGCAGATGTATATCAGCTGGCGGTGAAGGCAGAGGCATTCGAAGATGCCCAAAGTGAACCAGAGGATGGAAATGCAGTGTCTGTGTCCACAAATTCCCAGATTACTCAAGCAGTTTTCGAAAAGGACAAAGGCGAATTCAAAATTAGGGTGGTGAAGCAAATCCTCTGGGTCAATGGCATGAGGTATGAATTGCAAGAAATTTATGGCATTGGGAATTCAGTTGATAAGGACTTTGATGGAAATGATAATGGGAAGGAATGTGTCGTATGTCTTTCTGAACCTCGGGACACTACTGTACTTCCATGCCGCCACATGGTATGGATTTTACTGTTCTTAACGCTTTTTTGTAGTCGAATCTTAACACTGTTCTTCATCAAAATGAATGCACTGTTATAATGTGACCTATACCTGTGAATAACCATTCCTCCCAGCCCCTAAAATCCCAACTTATCTTTGTTTCCCCTTGTTACTCATGTTTTTACAGCTTCATATGAAACTATAGCATGCATATCTAACATGCCAGGTAGGGCCAAGGGGTTCATCTACATTGTTAAAATTATTTTTTATCTATATATAATAGATGTTATTCTTCATGTGTTTACTTTTCATATTTTGAACCCCCTCATGAAAATCTTGGCTCCACCATTGATCTGACAAATGATAGCCTACTTTGGTCGACATTCCAAGATCTGCTTATTTTAAAAAGTATTTTATGTTCAGAGTGCTTTTCCTGAAGGTACTTTTGGAGAGTAGCAATGTGTGTTTGGCTAGCCAATTTGGAAAGTACTTCTTTTAGCTTCTGAAAAAAACAGTTTCTACTGCTACTCAAAAGGGCTTGTTTTCTTGGCAAAACACCTCAGTAATGTGCATCAGATTCATTGCTTTGCCTTATTGAAATTTATTGAATGTAGAGGTCATATATGGAATGCCTGTTGCTTTGTTTTTCTTGTTTAAATTGATTGTGATGTAACACTAATGATGGATATTAAAACTAAATGTGCATCTTAAATCTAGTGCATGTGCAGTGGATGTGCAAAAGTTTTGAGGTTCCAAACAAATCGTTGTCCTATTTGTCGTCAGCCAGTTGAGCGATTCTTGGAGATTAAGGTCAGCGAAGCTGCTGAAGAGTAAGAGTCGCGATAACCACCATTGTATAAACACAAGGGCGAAGTACAGGTTTGGCTGAACCTAGTAACTTTTGCTCTACACTACAGAACCCATACAATTGAAAATTGTGGCTCCGCCTCTATATAAATATATTCCTGTTTTCCTCTTTTGGTTTTCTTCCTTTTCTTTGTCCTCTGCTTCATGGATCAGAATAGCCCGAAAGCAAGACGCCTCAATGATGTATCCAATCACTGAAAAACGATGGAGTTTCCAACAAGTAGGTCAAGAAATGCTGCAAGTCTATCATTTTGTATTTTACGCCCTTATTAGTATGTACTCTCCCTTCGTTCCACTTTGTTTGGCACTATTTCCTTGGTACATTTTTATATTTAAGCTTTTTATAGCCGTACAAATGTTATATGTTAACTCCACAACCTTTCTGTTAAGTCAAATTACATCAAACAAAGTGAAACGGAGGGGGAGTATATGTTCTTTGTAACCTTTTTGGATGTTTATTTTAACATTTCCAGGGGAAAGACCAATACATGGAGTTAAATACTCGTCATACATTGGGTGTTCAGAAAGTAAATGAGCATCACCAGATTTTTCATTATACGTATTAACACAATCTGAAATTGTTACCACAAGGAGGTAGATGGCAATTTGCTGATTTTGAACTGTACTTAATTAAACAAAACAACAAATAACCAAAATTTGTTCTGTTTACGGAGTTCTGAATAAAATATTTAATAGAGCCAAATTAAAGTTACTTGATTCTACCGAACTCGCAACTCCACCCTTCTTTTCAGTCTAATTTGGCTTATATTGCAGAAGCTACGTAGTTGGTATGTTTGGAAACTGAAAAGCTACATAGTGGATATGTTTGGACTCAAGTGCAGCACATGACCGTGAAGAAAACATGACAACTAATAAGAAAAACAATACAACGCATTTAGGAAAAAGAACAATAACAACGAAATAACACGGTAGCCAAAATACAATAGACAGATATCACAACTCCAGGTGAATTTTCACCTTGTGTGTCGAGGAAAAAGGAAATCTAAGCTATCATCAGAAAGCACGGTACATTTTGATCATAGTTGCCTCACCTAACCAACAAGCAAAAGAAAAATTTGATGACAAAGAGCTCTAAATAAATAGGTCACCCGCCAGCGTAATGTTTCGTACGATGAGTTAATCCAATATAAGTCATTGTCAACCAACAGTTTCTTAGCAAAATTGGCTGAAAAGAAAGGGGGGAAATAGTCAAAGGGAGGGATGAGGTTGGGAAATAGGAATTACATATCTCAAGAGACCAACCTCAAATTATTTTTGCCTATCATACTTACAAGCTGCTTCGACACTCTTCTAACCTCCTGATGTTTCCGGCAGCATCTTCATTGTTCGCTATACAATTAGTTGGTCAATCTCAGTGCAAGCAAATCTGAAGACAAATAAATGGTTACTAACATTTGTAGAAGGAACTCCATTTAGTGAATCCGCCGTTCTGCAACCTCCTCCCCCAAACACACACAATGTGATTACTGTTAGGTCATTGCTTGTAACTTGGAACTGACAACCTTTCCTGATATTGGTGGCTTCTCCTTCAAACTAGTACTTAGTAAAGACTCTGAGTTGCTAGTTTGGGTTTCACCAAACTCTGGTCTCACCCAAACCTTTATATGCCCCTCACGGCAGATAGTAAGAACTGATTCATGAGTAAACATCACACCAGAGAGTGGTTCAGTGTGAACACGATGAGTGACCAGGGGCGATAGCTTTGGAACATCTCGCATGCTAGGAGCAGGTTGCAGTGTTCCAACAGGGCAAGCCCTATCCCAATGAGATGACTGACTCCCCGTGCTGTAAGTTGGTGATCCACCATGAGGACGGCGCATTGGTACTACAATTTCATCCATTTCCAGATCCCATAAGAGCAATTGTGTGTCCTACAAAGAAGTATCAAGTCAAAAACAGCTAGAAAGGAGATTGTCAAGCAGATTCACCTCGAAACAGATCAGTCTTTGAAAATCATATTATGAGCAAGGCGAGGAAAATATTATGGAACACAGAAACGTTTAATCTTGAATGAGCAAATAAAAGACCAAGTAAAATAATGAGATGTAAACTCATAATGAGCCTTTTATTTTGAACATGTACCTGACCAACAGAACCAAAACGGTAGACCACATTTTCATCTGTGCCATCTGAATTTGGTGCTGACCAATACGAATCAAATGCCACACCACTGACCTGCCAGACACAAGTTAAGAGAATAAGGCATGAATGCTGCATAGAAACCAAGGTAAGTTACAACTGCTCGAAACTCACCCAGGAGTTATGCCCCTCGCCCCAGGCAACAACTTTACGTTCTTCCATGCTCCAAACCTGAACTAGGTCATCTTCTCCACCAGCTAAAACGTACTTTCCATCCATGCTGTTGGTTCATGTACAATCAGTATAGAGACTCTTTCTAGCCAAAACATTAAAAACAACATGGATTCGTTTGTGTGTGGGCATCTGTGGGAGTGGGCAAAGGAAGGTGGGAGGGGAATGTGTGCTATACGGCAAGGTCCACAAGGTATAAGTGACTTCAAGTTACAATCATGCACAAAAAAACCATAAACACTCACCTCCAAGCACAACATAACAGAGCACCATAATAGCTTTTTCCACCACATATAAGCTGTTCATTTTTGTAGTCAAATATACGCAGATAACCTGCATTAGATCAGTCATATTCAGTAAGGGTAAATCATCACAACAAAAGAATTAATAGCTTCACAAGTCATCTCATGAAGAAAATACCATCCCTCCCTACAGTTGCAATATACGCCCCATCAGTTGAGAAAGCAATGCTATTGATGGACCCTTGGCAAATATGCCATCTAGCTACAGGATTCTGCATATAAAAACCAAATGGAAATATGTGAGAGGAAGAACTTAAAACTGCAGTTCTTAGATTTGAGATCTAGACAAACAAATATGTTTTAGTCTTACCACAATCAATTAGGAGATGCTAAATAAAATGCCACAATGACTGACTAAACTAACCAGCACATTTATCTAATTTTGGTAGAGCAGAAGCAGACTAAATGTTTTTATTCCAGACGAGATAAACATAGAATGTGCTTGTCAACATATAATGGGAAAAACTGGTCCAGTGTTTAGGAAGATGAAACTGGAACTTTGTTTATGTTTTTACTGAGCAGTAAACTTGCTTCTTTAGGGATTATTTGGCTCGCAAACAGGTTATGTAGGGATTATTTAGCTGTGAATAATAACGTGGGGATTGCTATGCACCGAATAATATTGCAAGAACTGTCATGTGGTAAGAAATAATGTAGGGATTGCCTCTATATGAGCATTTTTGTCTTATCTATGTTTGGCCAATACACTTGGGAGTCGTTTGGTGTGAGGTATGAGATATAATAATCCCAGAATAAAATGTAGGATTATTTTATCCCACGTTTGGTTGGAGGTATTAGGTAGTCCATGGATTATTTATCCCACCATTTTTGCTATAGTGATGGGATAATTATCTCATATACATGGTGGAATAACTTATCCCGGGATTATTTATACCGGGATAACTTGGTCCCAACCAAACGACCCCTTACTCTTATTCTGCATCCTCCACGTAAAATAATACTCCCTCCGTTTCAAAAAGAGTGGCCTAGTTTGACTTGGCATGGAGTTTAAGAAAATAAAGAAGACTTTTGAATCTTGTGGTCCTAAATTAAAGTTATGTCAAATGTACAAAATTGCCCTTTAATCTTATGGCCTTAAACATGCCACATGGAAAGCTGAAATTGAAATGTTACCAAAAAAGGAAAGAGGTCATTCTTTTTTAAACAAACTAAAAAGGAAAGTAGGTCATTCTTTTTTAAAGAGAGGGAGTACATAAATTACCGTGAATCAGCTATGGGTATGTGGAGTTTAATACTACCAATAAACATGCATAGGCAATTCAAAGTTTAGTACCATAAACTAAACGTTGCACTGGTTATTCACATATTATTTTTTCTTATGCAGTCAACCAAAACATAGTATTACTGATACAGAATTTTCCATCAATGAATCAGAGTTTAGATGGTGTGATTCAGGAAAAAAATGGAAGAAGTAGGGGGAAGAAATAAGAAAAAAACATAAATTACAGACAAGAGATGAACACCTCTGATTTGTGCCCACACTCACTTTGAAACTACGCAAAGAGAACTGCTGCACTTTCGGAACTAAAGCCACAATATGAAGGTGTTGCAATGGACACTAATTCTTCTTGTTCCCAGAGAAGGAGAACCTGAAGCACCAGATGAATGGGCCTACTTGTGATTGGTCAAACATTAAGGCAATCCAACTGAAACAGTCCACTTACTAAATTGGATCTAAACCTGTGTATATTAATATGAGATTGTTCATCTCTTTTCTCTCCTCTTTTCTTGAAAGGAGATGATAAGAATATCTCCCTCAGAAGTGAATGAAATACAAATCCAAATAAAATAAAATAGGAATCAATAATAAATGAATGTGTGCTTAAAACACATGGAAGAATTCCTCTTCTGTCTATCTTTGTGGTTGCTTGGAAAACAAGGATTGGTCTCACATGTAATTCTTTTTTTCCTTCTTTCTAAATTTAAGACAAAAGAAATACAAGTAGATATTTTTGCTAACTAATCAGACCACAAAGATATACAAATTCTGCTAAGAAGCAACACCTAATCCATAACAATTTGCATATGCCTCGAGTATGGTCTTACCAATTTGCTTGTAATGAAGATCCCGAGGAAAGATCATCTAATTTGTTACATTTGTTGGTGTGTACTCCCTCCGTTTCAAAAAGAATGACCTCCTTTCCTTTTTAGTTAGTTTCAAAAAGAATGACCTCTTTCCTTTTTTGGTAACATTTTACTTTCAACTTTCCACGTGGCATGTTTAATCTTGTTAAGACCACAAGATTAAAGGGCAATTTTGTACATTTGACATAACTTTAATTTAGGGCCACAAGATTCAAAAGTCTTCTTTATTTTCTTAAACTCCGTGCCAAGTCAAACTAGGCCACTCTTTGTGAAACGGAGGGAGTAATATTTTTAGTGCAAATGCTAAGCGAAGGTTACATAATAGATGATAACGTAAATAGTGATTCTAAATACACTCGAATAACATTAAATCATTAAGCTTAAAACTACTTCCTAGAGTGCACAAATTTCAACTTTTTTCCCTCATCGCACAATCTGGTAATATAACTTCAATACTAATGTGCTGAATATCAAGTAAATACACAACAATCTCAACCATCTTGCCGTGTTGTTAAAGGCTTGTTTGAAGCACGTTTAACTCCCAAATCTAGGCGAAGTCCAAATTGTGCGCTTCGCTTATGTGGTGCATTAGTACAAGCACGAAGATATTAGGGGGTCGTATGGTAGGATGTATTAGAGCAAATAATACATATAGTATCCATAGTATTATTTAATCCTTTGTTTGGTAAGATTTTCAGCCAATGACATGTATTAGTTATACGCCCTATTCAGTATAATTGGGTGTATAACTAATACATGGCAAACCATGGAATTAGCAATACAAGGGTTATTAATGAAGGATGAGAATGATTAAAGATAGAACTGCCCTTAATACATCAAACCAAACAGTGGATAAGAAATAATCCCAGCATAACTAATCCCCGCATTACTTTAATATTTTTGTGCAGAGAGTAACTAAGGAAGTCATTCTATCCTCCCCAGACCCCGCTTGTAGGATTCTAGAAATGTTGTTACTGTAGTACTATGAAAGTCATAAATGGGGAAAGTGTTTTTAAAATTGAAAAACGGGAATTTATGAATCGGGGGGATTTTTTTGAACATTTTCTATTTTTTTTAAATATGTTGGAACACTTGAATACTTGAACAAGATTGTGAATTTTTTTTTTAAGGCTAATAGACTCTTATTTTATTAATAATAGAAAATTGATTTTTAGTATTCAAAAGTGCCACTTTGTTTTGTAGTTCAAAATTTAATCCCAGCATTACTAATACATCTTATTCAGTACTATACACTCAACCAAACGACCCCTAAGACGCATGCCTCATCACTATGACCTCAATCTTTAAGAGAAAAATACTAGACCTATAGACCATATGCCTTCAACTCGAGATTTTGATTCATAGAACTGGCCATCAAATGTATATTCATCCATCTATCAGCTGCGTCTTCTTTAGTGAATGAAAGAGTAACTCGTTTCATAGGTAGCAAGGATAGGAAGAAGGGGTTCAATGAAGGCTGCTGTTGAGGTTTTTATTCCAACTAGCGAGGAAAGGCCTCATTTTGGTCCTGTAGAATGAATGTGAAAAGCTGAATCCTCAGAATCGTATGATTCAGATACCTGACGAAATGAACAGATAAAAGATCGGGATAGCCGGGATGACCTATTTCAAGATCAGATGATCCACCTCTTTGTCCGCTTGGGAGGGCTAACTCGGATAGGTCAGATACACCATTGTAAACAACACATTGTGAATGAAATGAACAGCTGAAAATGAACTTGGGATTATCTCAACCTCAATATCAACCTAATCAGGTAAAGCCTGCCCAACACCATAAAATAAGACTATAGGTAATCCCTCAACCATGTGGATTGTGGAACTCTAACCTCCACTTCCTCTGCACACCCAGGGCTAGATAGTCGGAGCACGGACAATGTAATATGGAGAACCAACATTGGGTAACCAAAGAAAAGAGATAGACTTGGCACTGATAACATTTCAATAAATGGACCTTAAGCTTAAACTCCACTCCAAAGGCTATCTCAAAGGGATCGCCCAACACCATATAAGATGGTTAAGGACACTCTTAAATTATGATTAGGAATAAGAAGTTAAAAGAATTAAAAACTACTCACAACAAAACTTTAACTTGCAAGTCAAAATTTAAAATTGTTTTTTTAATTTTACTGGCATAATGCTTATTCCTATTCTTAATTCTAGTTTTCTTCAATTCTTTTGTCCAAACAGTCGTTTATGTTTATAGTTGATTTTTTATATCTATACATACACACACACACACTTCATAACCATTTCCCTTCTCTAAAGCCTGCCATTTTAATTGGTTCTACGCTTAATCGTCCACCAGACGTTGGCATTTATCCAAATTTTCACCTTTGACAACTCTGCCATCCAGTTCACTCAGCCTACATTGCAAGTAATACTCATACTTGCAATATTAGTCATTGCAAGATATGATTGATTTGTCCCATACTTAATATCTGAGAGATAGCTTGATTTACGAACAGAGACTGTATTACTAATTAAATAATAGCCTCAACATACTGAAAGCAGTTGACTGTATACATGCCTTTCATCCACCTTGTTTATCTCACAGAAGGAACATGCTTGGGCTTTCTGATAGCTATTCTATAAAGCTTAGAATGTTGTTCTTAATAGAAAAGCGGGAATATATGAACCAAGAAATTTGCAAATGGTTGAAGGTAAACATGAGAAATTGATAATCTCAGTGCTGATACCAGGGGCACATCATCAAACGCTGAAGAAAGAACTATATTCACAAGCAAAATACCTTACTATAACGTGCATGGGCGACTGAAAAATGAGTTTGATCTTTGATGACAGGAAATGAGGGATCAGCAGATCCGTCTTTGCTCTGAAATATGACAACAAAAATGCACATTGGTCTAAGAAAAGTAGAAAAGATGAGGATCATTGAAAAAGGCCTGGAAATTGGTACACTCCCAATTAGTTTCAACACTTGCCTTATCATAGACGTAAAAATTTCCATCCGCATGAGCAACAACAAAAGCCCCATCACTGTTAGGCACCCAAGTGATACTAGTACATCGACTGTTGAAAGGCAAAGTAATATATTAAATCTGCTCCATCATTATAGGCACCCATCAAAATTGAAATACTAGTACAGTGTCGGTCAAAAACAAAAGAAAATGTTAAATCTGAAAGAGTAAAGATTATCTTCGGTATAAAACAAGTAACTTGTTTTTTCAAATAGGCAAAATACATAGATCGACATTTAAAGTTGTCACCAAAGATTAGATAGACACTTCAACTATCCTTGTAACCAGATAGGCACCTCTTGTTGGCATAAGTGTACCTCGTGAACACCCAAGGTACGATAGAACTTACATGTGAGTTACAATCGCGGATAATGTGGCAGTTGACAAATCAAAGGACGACACGTGAAATTTTAAGAAAAAAGAAAAAATGCATCTAATTTAAAAAGAAAAGAATTAGAATCCCACCCCTACCCACACACCCCTTCTTCTTCATCCAAGAGAATCACCAGCTTCCTCACGCTCTTTTCTTCTTCTTCATCCATAAATTCCACCAAACACCTCTCCCAATCTTCTTCACCATCAACCACCACATGGATCTCCCAAACCCAAATTTTACATGGGTCGACGAAAATTTACCACCACAATGCCACCCACCCACCTCAGCAATCTCTTCCTTCTTATAATTCTCAATCCTCTTTGAATCCTGAAAGTTCCCAAAATCCAGATTGAAATGTCTTGTGCCTATTGTGGTAAGAAAAATCGGAGAGATGGGTATCAAATATTTTTTAATTGAGGTGGTAAAAGAAAACCAAATATAGGTAGTGGGGGAGGAGGTGGTGTTGGAATTGAAAATTTTCTTTTAAATTGCCTGATTTTGGTTAAGCTTTAAACAAATTGTTGAAAATTGAATATGGAGGTAGTTGTGCAGTGGAAGGTGATGTCTCCGTCAATGGCAGTGACAGGTGGTCTGCCAATATTTTACCTATTTTTGTGTGGGGTTCTGTGGTCTTTGATGGGTGAAGCTTTATGGGTCCAAGAGGTGGTCGAGGCGCAGCTCTAGGGTTTATGTGAATGGAGGGTTCTCGGATGACCGAATGTCTATGGAGTTAATGGTGTGAAAATAATGTGAAGAATGTACAGAGAGTTTGTTTCTGTATTGTGTGGCAGCTGACGTGTTTTGTTGAAGGAGGGCATTAGAGTGGTGGGTGATGGATTGGAGGCTAAAGGTGGTTATGGGAGATAAAAGTTAGTGGGTGGTGGTGACGGCAATGGTACATGTGAGAAGAGCTAGAAAATGTTGATGGAAATTAAGGGTAAATAAGGAATTTCCATGTTTTTATTTAACCGTTGGAGATAAATTATACTCCCTCTGTTTCAAAAAGAGTGGCCTAGTTTGACTTGTCACGGAGTTTAAGAAAATAAAGAAGACTTTTAAATCATGTGGTCCTAAATTAAAGTTAAGTCAAATGTACAAATTTGCTCTTTAATCTTGTGGCCTTAAACATGTCATGTGGAAAGCTGAAATTAAAATGATACCAAAAAAGGAAAGAGGTCATTCTTTTTTAAACAGACTAAAAAGGAAAGTAGGTCACTCTTTTTTAAAGAGAGGGAGTAATACTACAAAGACTCCTAATTCTCTTTCTTTTCCCTTGGTACACAAACTAGAAAGGGGTGCAGCATAGGGGTCAAAAATCTTGAAGCATCACTACAAGAACTTTGAATTATGATTGCATTACATTTATAAAACCGCAGAATGTGCTTCTAAGGTTACTGACTATTACTTCTATAACAACATACCTAGATAATCCCACAAGTAGGGTCTGGAGAAGGTAGAATGTAGGCAGACCTTACCCCTACCTCATGGAGGTAGAGAGGCTGTTTTTAGAGGACTTTCGGCTCGAGTACAGTAAATCAAAGTAGGTACGAAAAGGGAAAACAACAGTGAAGAAAACATAGCAACTAAATAAGGAAACAGTAACAACAAAAGAAGAGTGCAATAATCAGAACACCATAAAAAAAAATAGATGATGATAGAAATCAAAAGCAAGACGCTACAAGAATAAGGCTAATACTATGACAGACTCCACCAAACCTAAACCCATCGAGAACCAAGACAACATTCCACAACCAACTAATCTTTTATTGTAATTCCCGGCCTCCACACCTTCCTATATTAAGTCATGTCCTCGATAAGCTGAAGTTATGTTCTATCCTATCTAATCACATCTCCCCAATATTTTTTCGACCTACCTCTACCTCTCCTCATACCCACTATATTCAATCTTTCGCAGCTCCTGCAAAGAGCTATCTGCATATCTCTTTTTCACATGCCCAAACCATCTCAGCCTCGCTTTACTCATCTTGTCGACAACAAAGGTCACTCCTACCTTGGCTCGAATATCCTCACTCTTAATCTTATCGCTCCTGTGCTCACATATCCATCTCTGCATACTCATTTTCGCAACTTGCTTCTGAACATGGGAGTTCTTGATTGGCCAACACTCTGCCCCATACAACAAAATCGATCTAACAACCACTTTATAGAACTTACCTTTAAATTAAGGTGGTACCTTTTTGTCACATAAGACTTTGGAGGTAAGCCTTTACTTCATCCACACCGCACCACTACGAGTGAGACATCATCGTCGATGTCCCCACTAGCCTGAATTTAAGACCCAAGATACTTGAAACTATCTCACATGGGGGATAGCCTATGTGTCAAGCCTCACTTCCAAGCTTGCCTCATGCATTGCATCACTGAATTTGCACTCCAAATATTCCGTTTTGGTCCTAGAACCTTTTAGATTCTACAGTTTATCTCCACACCTCGAACCTAGCATTAACTCTGCTACGTGTCTCATCAATCAACATTATGTCATCAGCAAATAACATACACCATGGCATATACCGCGTCTATTCATCCATCACCAAAGCAAATAGAAGTGTCCATCCATTCCTGACTATTAATTCTAAAAGACATTATTTATGAAACTTGACATCAAGTTTTTTTTAAAAGGACATGGAGTTCTTCAGAGAACTATAATCATTAATGGGGACCTTAAAATGCATTCCAAAAAGCAATGCATTCTCTATATTATATTCCAACAATTATAATAAGCATCTAATGAGTGACTTAAATAAAATTGTGAAATAACCACCTCAATTGCATTCATCATCCAATTGAACTTATACTAAGATTGCGCAAAGAACCAAAGAAGGTTACCATTTACAACCAATCAAAAACATAAGCAACTAAAGATCTCAGCTTCCAGCTTTATTAGTAGGAAAAACTTGTCACTCTAATATTTCTCAAAGAATATTCTTGGAAACATGCAATTATACTAGCTGTAAAACCTTACATAACACAGCTATGATGATTCATCTACAGCTATGACGATTCATCTATTTAACTCAAAAATAGGATGTCAAATCCAGACCATTAACATTATCCCAAAAAGACAAGATAAATAAAACAAAGAAAAGTGTTACAATTCCAAAATAGTATTTATAAGAATAACAAAGACAGTTGAGTTCAGAGCCTTACGTGTTGTTAACAGAACCATCCTTGTTGTAATGTTGTGCCCCAATAAGCTTCTTCCCAACATCTTGCATTTGTTGACGTAGAGATACTGAATAAACTGCAAAGCAGATGTTGTAGGTAAAGCGTGAAGTGAAAGATTGAAGTTGTAGGTCATGTAGAGAGAAATTTACCATCTCCGGAACTCAACCCAATGAGCAAATCATGCCCTTCCTTTGCATCCGGATCAAATGCATGGCAAACAGGATTTGAATTACTAAAGTGTATTGACTTTATAGGATCCTACATTTTCCAATGAACCTCTCAGAATTCATATATTCAATTTTTTCTATCTCAAAGAACAAATATAGTTGATAACAATACCTTATCTCGAGAATTCAAATCACTAATAAAAATCGTGTCACCAACATTGAATATCAAATAAGTCCCTTTGCCATCGAAATTGGGAATACTGCCGGAGTTATTTGAACTTGTCCCCCCAAATGATCCAGCTCTACCACCTATACCACTGACAGACTTACTTCCACCATTTCCTCCGACAAAACTTAGTGACTTACTACCATTTCCACCACCTAACAATCTCGCTGCTGCTGACTTAACACCACTGGTGACTCCAAAACTTGATGTCGAGTGAGGCTGTGCCTGAATGGGCTTATCTTTGAGAGGAGCTAGAGAAACCTGAAAATCATCTCGGGACTTCAAAAGTTGGACTAATATTTAGGTTGTTTTGACAATACAAAAAAGGCAGAACGAGCATTAGCTAGTAGCTACTAACTAAAGCTTATCTAGATGGTATCTCAATGTTAAAGCCGCAACTGCGTGGATACATTTCCTTCATTTAAAGGATTTATTTCGGCCATTTATAGAAGAAAACTCTTCAAGTAAGCCAGGACCCAAAAAGTTTAAAATTGAAGACATACAGGCCTGAAATGAGTGTAAGCACTGAAACCAAAGAACTTCAAATAATCTCTATACTGGGACTGTCAAATTGAAGCATTAAGAAATATTTTTAAAAACTGAATAAACTGAAACTAATTGTTTTTCACAGGCTCTCAATTAATTTCAAAAACAACAAGGTAAAAGGACAAAACAATTAAACTTTTCGCAGAATGATGAATTATTATACCCCATAATCTTCAAATCGACCATGTTAGCCAAACCCATTCCAGATTCCGCTCAAAAGATCAATTTTACAAAAAGGGTCAATCTCAAAATCCAATTTTAAGCATCATATAAAAACTAATATCCCAAAATAACATAATTGGACTAAATTAAAAAAAAAAAAAAAAAAAACAACCCTAGAAAGGGGTTTACCTGAGTAACAGTTTTGCCATGGGAAAAATGAAGAAGACCAGCAGGATAAGTCTTTTCATGGTGAAGCTTATATTTTCCTTCTGGGGTTTTGAAATAAGTCTTCAACCCAGGAGATTGTGCGGCGTTGTTTGCCGATGCCGATGCCGGCGACATCATGCTATTACTATTACTATTACTATTGTTGATCATTCTTAGAAAAAAACAATCCAAAATTCTCAAACTAACACATGTAATCAGATCATTTTGTACCAATTTTCGATTCTCTGTGTATAATTGTTTAAGCGATTATGGAGTTGAATGAATATAACTTTGAAAAGGGTGAAGATTTTGACTTTTGGGAGCTTTTTGGTTGAAGGGATGGACGGTTGGAACAAGTCTAAAACTAGCTAGTTGTTCTTCTTTCTTCTTCAATGCTCTCTGTTTTGAGTGCGTTGAGATTAATTTGGATTGAGGGGAAGATCCAGTCTTTTCTTTATGACTTTGGCAAAGTGTGTTTGGAAAATATTCTTTGTATAAAAAATGTTTTATTGGAAAAAAAAAAAAATTTGGTAAGAATATTATATAATAAATGTATACTTTAACTTAGTTTTAGCTTACATTTATGTCTTTTAATTTTATATGTGCATAAGTATGCATTTAAATTTGTGTAAAGTTGGATACGTAGATACACTGTGAGACATAACTTAGAATGTTGCGTAGAACGTGTATGCTTAGTTGTTCAATTTTATACAAATTTAAATGTCAACTTATGTACACCTAAAATTGAAAGGCGTAGATGTTAGTTGAGATCCAGTTGAATAACTTGTGTTATGTTTTTTGTAAGTAAGCAACAAAAAATAAACTACTCAAAAGTCTATAAACTCGTACTTTTGAGATATGGTCAAGAATGCCTAATACCATAAGAAGAGTATGTTATTGAGGTATTCAAATCACAATGGTCACATTTTAAGTTTTGAAATAAAGCAAGTTGTAATAATAAAAATTGGTAAAAGTTATCGCAAGTTACTTGAATAAATTTTAAGAAATTTGGTCAAATATCGATCTCAGAACTTTTCTCTCAATCTATAAAGAGTTAGAGGACCCACAATTTATCAAAATGAAGATCTACGAGTCTAGTTTTCAAGGCACTAAATCATTTGTCAATACAACTTCACAATAAAGATATATTTGTGTTTTTGCGAGATGACGCAAGCAAACACGTGATTAAACCCCATATCAGACAAAACTTCTAAAACAATTTTTTCTTCGTTATTTTCCTCATTTTTTCCTCCTTGTATAGTAGGAAAAACCTTAGAATCTCACCTTTCATCACCTTTGTTTGTTGATTTTTTCTTGGGTCTAAATTTTTGACAAACGGTGTTCTACGCGTTGAGCTTATCGTTGTGGTATAATTTGCCCCATTAATTTCGTAGCATATCACCGTTGGTGATGGGGCAACAAGAATTTTACTGTGTTGTGAGATTTCACATATATTTCGAGATTAAGATCAAGGCAAGACCCTCTTTTTGTTGACTCTAGCTTCGATAAGCCGCATATAGTAATTTTATAGCAAAAATTCATATCGATTGTCGAATTATCGTAGCACTTTTTCTCCTTATTGATTTATTGAGATTATACTTATTATAGTGTCATATGAGTGCAGACAAAAATAAGATTCCAACATGAATTCGACAAAAAAGGTTTGTTAAGGTTATTCCATCATTTCAGCAAGATTCCTTAAAGCTTAGGAAGGGTATGGCTAATTGTTGTAGCCAAGTTACTCGTAACCCTAATCGATTGGATTAGCTATTGTGGTTGATATAAACATCCATCGTTAGAATCTATACCATATTATTATCGATGACATATTTAAGAACGACAAAAGGTTATTCGTATAAATCGTCTATAGCCACATTACTTGTTCTCAAGCTATTTGATTATTTGTTGTTGCCCTCAAAGCTATTGAGCTATACAGATTGTCTAAAAGGCTATTCAAATATACAGAGCGGCTAAGGCGCTATTGAGAAGTAATAATTGCCAACAGAGTTAGAGTATACAAATTGAATTGTACCTATCGAACTTTTAGGGGCACAATAAATTGTACTATTTGTTGCTTGAACCTGCGAATTTATGAGGGTCCGAATAGGTTGTTGTGTGATTAGTGTTTGTTTTCTAGATTTAGGATTAGGTTGGTACGTTACTAGCTCTTATATGATTACTTTTAGTACATAATGATACATGTTCAGTTTTTAAATTACCTTTCATATTTGGTACATTGTTTTGGACATACACACATTATTTGAGGGCATTCAGTTCTTGCATGCAAATCTTGATAGACAAGAACACATGCTACTTCAGTATTGTAGTCGAGTTTCAGTAGATTGATCAACTCCACTTCTTTTAAAAATGTCACATTCAGATATTTGTTAGTCTTTTTGTTATATATAACTAGATAGGTGACAACCCTATCTCGGTCAAGTATGTTATTCTTAGAAGCTTGCAAATTTTGAGTTGTAAAGATGTGCTCTGACAATTGTGTTGGTCTTGATGTTTTTTTTTCTCTTTTTAGACAGTGACTTGTTGGCCTTGATCGTATACGATTACATATGTTTGGTTTATAGATTTATATGTTTCTAGATACCATTGTGATCTCAATGGCCTGCATAACATTACTTGATTATAGATATCATGATTGTCTCAAGACTTACAACGGTCCATATAAAGATTTAGTTTCTATTCTATATGAATTGTTGGAATTAACCGAATATATTGCAAATTATGTTGACATGGATCTTGTTGATCGGTGACATATTTTTAAGTCAAGATATATTTATTTGTTCTATTGCGTTATGATGGATAATGTAGTTGTCCAACAAAGGCAGACTCATGATCAAGTGTACACTAGGTACTAATTACGTCCCTAAATTGGGGTATAACAAATAATTATCAATTTCTAAATTATTTCATTTTTCATTACTTCTTTCATTTATTTTTATCCGTCACTATTTTAAAAAATAACTTTTTATTTTTATTTATCACTTTTAATATATTAAAAAAAGACAATTAGTACACTCACTTCCTCAGTTCCTTGGTGTAAACTAACAAAAGGAGGACTTTGGGTCCCAAAGAAGAAAGAGAAAATAACTTCATTGTTATGCACCCACCCATTGTATTTAAGCAGCAAGGCCTGACCGGAAGTCCATTTTTCTCCTTCCGTTTCATACTCGACAAAATCTGCGTTAGGTGACGATGAGTTTCTGAAGATCTGATTCCCCTAACAACCTGAATTCATAGATCATCTTCCTCCGATCGCGTGGTAAGCTCCTCTAAATCTCACATTGTATTTTGTTTTTTTTTTTCAATTTTCCCCTTTTTTCTAGCAGATCTGCTTTGGTTCGAGTCAGATTGTTGATTTTTTGTATGTTTTTCTGCATTTTTTGTTGCGTGGAATTGTGAAATTGTATTGCTTATTTTCATTTTTTTGGGATGAAGGATCTATGATTGGAGCTTCGTTCAATTTTGCAATTTTCTAGAGGTCTGATTTTGTTTTCCACTGTTTCTTATTTGCGTGGAATTGTGAGATTTCTATTTCTGATTTTCATTTTTTGGGTTGAAGAGCCTTGTTCAATTTATTGCAATTTTGTGATACAGAATTCTGAAGGTTTGATTTTGTGTTTCACTGCTGCTTATTTGTTTTGATGAAATCTGGATTCCGAAAAGATTTCAACATGTCAGTGCATAACATGCAGATGTTATGCATTTAATTTTCTCACATTTTTGCATTAGCATAGATTAATGAATCAGGCTTATTGAAAATTGGTGATGAAAATCTGGACAAACCACCATTTGACATAGTGGCGCACAAACGTTTCCTTTGTCAAAAAGGAAGAACATAAGTTGATTACCATCCTTGTACCTCTATGATTTTGGGGGTTGGAAAGAGTAGCTTAGGGAAAAGCCCATTTGACGATGAAAGTGACCAAAGATATTCGTTTTTTTTACAAAAGTCTTTAGCTTGTACACAAATACAGCGGGCCTTTCCTAAATCCATGTGAATTCCTCTTCGTAGTTTGTCATTTCACCAGGCTCGTGAAATGAGTTGACTTCCAAAAATCAATAAGATTGGCGATATCAAAAGGAAGGGAGTCTCACTAATTATTTTATCCTGGTTATGAATATGTGATTCGCCTCTGAAAATTAATGACGAAAGGTTGGTTTGTTTATCTGCAATTGAAAAAATCAATATCAATTTGGATCCATTGATGTGTGTTTTTTCTTTTATCTGTCTTAATCTAAAAGGGTGAAATAATGCAAGAGAATTTTATGAAAATATGAAATGAGTGTAGTCAAGGCATTCTAGGAACCTGTATTTATATGATAGTAATTTCTCCCCACGGTGCAAGTGGTAAATGGAAATTTTGATCCCAGGATACAAGGCTTACAAGTTGCACTCTCTGATTTTGACATTTTGTTCTTCTACCAAAACTAATGGCAATAGAAGAGAGGTTTAGAGTTGGAGTAGAATATCAAAAAAAGAGGAATAGCAAAAAGTTTCAACTTTGATGAAGAATTGACAGAATGCTATTAAGAAGAATGACTTTTCTATATGACTGATTTCATTTTCAGTTGCTACAAAAAGTTCGTATACATAAAGAAAGCCAACCAACAGACACTTTTGAAAATTAAAAGAAAAGGTAGTTACTCTCTAAATAATACTTACATGAATAAAAGAGAACTAATTTGAAGTGTCTTCTCTAAAGATTGAATTTTCAAGTGCCCGTTGGCTAGCTTCAAAAATTTGAAAACCAAAAGCTGTATCTATATGTAGGTTCTCTGTAACAGCCAGAAAATTAATTTGCTATAAAAAACGAAACATTCTTCTTTACACCATTCTGCCAATTTTTCTTTAATGTTGCTATTCCTCCTTCAATCTACTATAATTTTGGAAGTCCTTCTTTCTATTTGTTTAGTTCTTGTGATAGAAGAAATTTAAAAGTGCAAATTTGATTTTTTGAGTAGATATTGTATCCTAGGGATAAATGAAAAAAATTCAGTTAACTATTTGCACCATATGGGGAAATATAGTTTCTTGAAAAGGGGGCTTACACTTATTCCATGTTTTTCATAAAATTCTTGCATGAGTTCACTCTTTTAAATTATTTTTCAATATCTCTACAACATTCCCTTGTTTGGATAGGGAGGAAATGCGAAGTGAACTAGAAAAAGAGGAGCAACTAAATGTTCTTAACATTCCTTTTACCTATACCAAACTAGTGGAGCAGCTTAAATGTAGCAGTATTGCAAAGTAGTTTTGACAAATGACAGTAATGGTCAAATGTCATGTACATAGAATATGGTGGCCAAATGTTTAAAGGCGTTTGTTATACTATTGGTCCATATATGCCCTTGATGTTATAAAAGTGGCTTAAATTTGTCCTTCCTATGTTAATCTCATCCCGTTTTGCAAAAATTGCATGACATCTACCAAGCCAAACCCTTCTTCTTCCAGCTCTACCCAAAATCACCTACACCTTCACCACCAACATAAACTATATACATTAGACATTATTGAGATATATCTTGCAAATTCATGTGTTATTAAAAACTTGTATATTAAGTACGTAATTAATGTACAAGTTTTGATTAATACGTGAATTTACAAGAAATATCGTAATCATATCTGAGGTAGATTATGTAAGTTGGTGGTGATGATATATATGAAGGTGTCGTGATTTTAGTTAGTGGTGGAAGAAGGGTTGGTTTGGCGAGTTGGCGTGCCATTTTGGCTAAAATGGATGGGGTTAGCGTGGGAAGGACACAAATTTGAGCCACTTTTATAACATCAAGTCCATATATGGTCCAATAGTATACATAAATGGACGATAGTATAATGGAGGACAATACTAAACCTTTTTAAATAGTAGAAGGGCAAATATGACCCTTTTTTCCCTTTTCATTATCACTTGTTCTTTGACAATTTTCATGATTATGTCGTATGGGCTATGTTATTACTTTGTAGATGTTGCTTTGCATCATTTTGACCTAGTAGACCCTTCCATTGAAAAAATGGTTTGTATTCTAAATGTATTATTTTCCCAATACGAGGAAACATGTGAAGGTTTCTTCTGAAGTTGGATAAAAGTTAACATGTGACTGCATCACAGAGCAATTCAAAGTTGGGATTTGAATGTGTTCTCTTTGTTTAGTCTTTGATCTGTACCCAATTATACCTGTGTATATAAATTGAAATGATATTTGTTATCGTTTGTTAAGCAGAAAAACATGGCCAAGGATGTTGAAGTTAACGGATTCAACCCAGGATTGATCGTCTTACTTCTTATTGGTGGGCTTGTGCTGACGTTCCTTATTGGGAACTATGTCCTTTATGTGTATGCCCAGAAAACCCTTCCTCCAAAGAAAAAGAAGCCGATCTCCAAGAAGAAGATGAAGAAGGAAAGACTGAAGCAAGGTGTTTCAGCACCCGGAGAGTAGATGTTTAGACACTGGAGGGACAAGAACATGTCTGAATTCATGTCCAACAGCTCTAAAATCAGATGATTGTAATTCTTAAGGTTACATTTTCTTGTCAAAACAGAGAGAACATCAAAAACTGCTTTTGCTGCCTTTATTTGTGCTACTGACTGAGAAATTTTCATAGAAGCTACTGATTTTCCCTTTTTCCTTCTAGAATAACTATCGGTTTTCTGTTTTTCCTTTTGCTGATATGAGGTTTATGCTTAGTACTGCTATATATCTTGAGTTGCATAATTGTCGAAGAAGTTGTTTTTGTCTCTTATAGATTCATACACGTTTGGATGGTCGTGTTAATACGTGTCATGAATTGATTTGATGGAAACATTCGTGTGGTCAAGTTTTTAGTGGTTATAAAGCAATAGGTATGTTAAGGGTGCAACTTTAAACAATTCCTAATTCTAATAATTTCATTGATTAATAATGAAGGTAATTGCAGAAATCAGAATCCCACAATCCTCATTTACACAAATTATAGCAGATGATATATTTCTAATGCTTTTCATATGTCATTACATACACACTTCTGCAGTTTAGGAAACATCATTGTGTATTCAAATTTCCTAAAAATACTCAATAAATCAAACTTTGTTACAAGCTCATCCATGAATTTTCTTCCCCTGCAACAAAGCCAAATACTAAATCAAACATAAAAAAGATGAACACTAATAGAAATACATGAAACACTACTTGTTGTGTAGAAGGAAGAGTTTCTCACATGAGTTTGGCAAGGCTTACTAGCTCTAAGGCCATTAGATTTGCAACCATTATATCGTCCCTTCAATCGATTTGATGTAGGAATGTGAGGATGAGTTTCAGGACCTCTATAATCGATATCATAATTTCCTGAATCCATGTTTGATAAATTCCTTTTTCCTATCAAGAAAAAAAATAAACGTTTAGATTAGTAAATTCCACGTCACACATCTCATGGAGCGACCCTGAAGAAAAGAATCCTAGGTCAACACATTAGCATCCCTTGTTTAGTCTAAGAGATTATTTTTTTTTGGGGGGGGGGGGGGGGGGGGCAAGGAATAAGAAACAATTCCTAAGTCATGAGGACTTGGATCATCATGGAAGAAAAATGAAGTGGGGGTAGGCAAAAGGGCTGTTGAAGGATGGACAAAATGAGTAATGAACTAAACAAGTTTTGGCAATATTGGATGTGTCGTTATCTTGACAGCAAAATTAGTTACAAGGTCCTGACATGTGTATGGTTAGAACATTTATGTTGTGAACCGTGCCATGTGTGCATTATTGAAAAATGTACTATAAGCTATCTCACTACGACTCTTTGAAAATATCATTGGATGCGTGTAGGCAGGATGGATACACCTAACATCTTAGTTTAAGCAGAGAATCATTTGACACCATTTCGTCAAAAATTACGTGTTAAAAGAATGACAAAAGTCTCACATTGGTAGTTAATAAGATGGTGGACTTCTTATAAGGCTTAGACACTTCTTCTCCCTTTGAGCTAACTTTTAGGGTGTGAGTTAGACCCAAGACCTAATTTCACTTGTAGGTTATAGTTCGGGATTAGATATGAACTTTTGAAGAATCAAACACGACTGCAATAACTTTTTTTAAAGATTTAAGCAATATAACTTTTAAGCACATCTTTGATCAGTAATATATTAAGCTATAAAGGCGTCTAGATCTAATATACCTACATTTTTTAACCATATACTATGTAACAGTTGCAAAACGTGATATGTGATGGGATTTACTCATGCCATAATTTTTGGCTTTAATTGAACATGACAGAAATGTGAATTAAAGCCGCGTGAGCGATGACTCAATATTTTACTACAAGGGTACACTATATTTCCGAGGCGGATGGACATTTGAAGTTTATGAGTTTTTACATCAATTGCAAGTAAATACATAGTAATAATTGAGTTTTCCATACAAAATTTTTATATATACGCAAGATTTATATTAATGTTATTGAGCTTTCATATCTTACCATAGTTGACACCTATATATAAGTTAATTATTTAACTCCAATGCTGGCAAATGGCAATGCTAATAGAATTATATATTTATTTATAACTCATCACCATGTTTTATCTTTCTGTTTTGATTAATTTATCCTTCCAAACTAAAAAAATGTTTAAAGAACAACTAGTATTTGTCTATCTATAGCTGTGGATGCTTTTCTTCTCTAATGCAAAAACACTTTAATTAATGGAATCAACTTCATGAGTTGTTATTGTTATTATTATTATTAAAAAGCAAATAAAAAAGACTAATAAGAAGCATCTAATCACTTTCTGCCGGATAATAAATAAAACAGTGAGATAATTACAAATTAACTATCAAAAAAGTGGTTACAGTTGATGGAGTTGCTCTTCCCTCATTAATGATAGATCAAGTTGAGTCTGAATATGAATTTTTTTTTGATAGGGGCCGTTACTCCATATGAACTCATACACTATATTAATCTGAATTAGTCGAGCTCCAATAGGTGTCCAAAACATAAAAATATAAATAAATTACTACAAATTAGAAGTGTGGGGTCCACTTGCCCAGGTCTACCCAATGGGTCCCAAAACCAGCTGGTCTTCTAACATGGTTGAATTCTTCATCAAGATCTGATTTTTATCACACTACAAGTGCCTAAAAGGGTACTAAAGTAAGAGGGGTCCAACATTTTCTTGATCTTTTTATGTTACCCTCTACACAATATAAACATATTTTGAGATAAAGTTACAATCTTTGAAGAACAAATTAGATATTTTTCTGAGATCTGAAGAAGGGGATCCAATTTTGTCTAAAGGGTATTCTTCATACTTCAGATCTTTCAAAATATGTATACTGTTTCATTTTTTGAGTTTTTTTTGCTGTCTTAGTGGAAATTGAAGCTAGTTGCAGTGTCATTTTCTTTAATGTCTTTTTAAAGATTTGGTGGACTGGTGCTCTTTTGGAACTAATACTATAATATGTTCAGTTGAATTAGTAGTTCTGTTATATGTTTAGCTGTTGAGTAAGTATAGAGATAAAAGAATCAATTTTGATCCATCTATGTGATTTTTGATCACTGTGGGACTGAGGATTCAGAATCTTTCTTGATTTTTATCCCTGTTGAGAAATTAGGTGTAATAGTTTAGGTTTTGGATAACTTGTTAATCTGGTTAGAAATGACTGTTTAATTCATAGATCTTTTAAGTTGTTACCTTCTTTTCCTTAAATGATCTTCAGATGATTTGTAGGTTCTTTCCTCACCCTTGTTGTAGTATTACTCTTGTAGTTTCTTGTCTATCTATTTTTGTTATTATCGGTTGTTTCTCGTACTTTGACTATTGTATTATTTTGTTGTAGTACTGTTATGTTACTATATGTTGTTTTTGTTACTATCTGTTTTGGACTGTTTTTTCTTGAGTCCAAGGTCTATTGGAAACAACCTCTCTACCGAGGTAGGGGTAAGGTCTGCTTATTCTCTACCTTCCCCAGACCCCACTTTGTGGGACTACACTGGAGTACGTTGTTGTTGTATTTGCTTCCTTTTGATTTTGTGAGTTATGTGGATAAATCTCTCACTGAAAAGGTTAAGCTAGCCGTGTAATGTGCTTTGCTTTGTCTTTTAAATAGGGAACATTGAGGAATGAATTGAAAATGGGGAAGAAAGGAAACTGGTTTTCTTCAGTAAAGAAGGCACTAAGCCCAGATCCTAAGGTGAGAACACGGACAAGGTTTTGTGGAATAGCTGTATCGAGCTTTTCTAGTATGCTGAAATGCTTTTTTCATAATTTAACTGTGACTAAGTATTCTTGAGCTTAATTTCAGAAATCAAAGAAGAAATGGTTTGGGAAAGAGAAGGATCCAGTTCCAGATTCGTTGTCCCCGGTTGCTGCCTCAGTATCTCCTCCTCATCCTGTTCCTCATGTGGAAGAGGTTGCACTGGATGAAGTGGACGAGGAGCAGACAAAACATGCATACTCTGTTGCAGCTTCCACTTCTGCAGCTGCTGAAGTTGGTGTTTCAGCCACCGATGCTGCTGAAGAGGTTGTTCCATTAGCTAAAGTGACTCAGTATACTGGCAAATCAAAGGAGGAAGTAGCCACAATCAGGATTCAGACTGCATTTAGAGGATATCTGGTATGCTTCTGTACATTCTTATATTCGTTTTGTTCTAAATGAATTTCCCGTACGTGGAAGTATTTCTTTTCAGCTAGGTTACTATAAGCTTGATCATTTTCCTTATTAGATCAGTAAAGCAAGTAATAAATTGCTTGATACTGAGAAGGAATTTGCTATTGACATTTATCAACTGCAGGCTAGGAGGGCATTGAAGGCATTAAGAGGGCTAGTTCGACTCAAATCACTTGCTGATGGACCTACAGGGAAACGGCAAACTGCACATACTCTAAAATGCATGCAAACGCTGTCTCGTGTGCAGTCTCAGATTAGTTCTAGAAGGATTAGGATGTTGGAAGAGAATCGAGCTCTCCAGAGGCAGCTTATGCAGAAACATGCAAAAGAACTTGAGAGTTTGAGGGTCAGTATTCTTCGGTTATTCCACCTTTTTTTTTCTGAAAGAAGGAATGTGCACCAATATGATGTTTCGAAATGGATTGTTTCATTGTTTGCTTTTTTTCTTTCTCTAATAGAATTTTTTTGTTTGTTTGATAGAGAGGGGAGGAATGGGATGACAGTGCGCAATCAAAAGAGCAGATTGAAGCAAGCTTGCTCAGCAAATATGAAGCTGCAGTGAGACGAGAAAGAGCACTAGCTTATTCATATTCACATCAGGTAATTAATTAGCTTATCTTTTCTTCTATACAAAAGAATTAGCATTTGGAAAGAGCACAGTTGATGCATATGTGTATGCATATGACCTCCAGGAACATGTATATGACCTCTCACATTTCTATCGTCAAAATTTTATGATGACATGATCACAGGTCTTATCTGTTTTTGTTTTCCCTGTAAAACATATATAATGCATTACTTCAGCAGAATGACTCTAACATGTGTTTAAAACTTATAATTTCATAACTAGTTGGAAGATATTTTTGTATTGCTTGTGACAAAAAAGTTGTCTGGACAGAAAACCTGGAAGAAGTCACCAAGATCTGCCAACTTGTTGTTTATGGATCCAACCAATCCTCAGTGGGGTTGGAGCTGGTTAGATCGCTGGATGGGCACTAAACCTTGGGAAACCCAAAGCATGTCAGAGAAGGAACTCAAAAATGATCAAATGTCCGTTCGAAGTGCCAGTATTGCTGGAGGAGAAATTACCAAGGCATTTGCCCGGTATCAGCTTAACTCTGACCTCCCTTCTCCATCCAGCCAAAAACCAAGTCACCAATCTCCTACAACCCCTTCCAAGCCAGCCAATTCAATAGCATCCAGAAAATTGAAATCGGCAAGAGTAGCTGCAATAAGCCAAGATGATGATGCGCGAAGCATGATCAGTATGCAATCAGAACGTAACAACAGGAGGCATAGCATTGGGGTAGCATCTATAAGAGATGATGAGAGTTTGGGAAGCTCCTCTTCTGTACCAAGTTACATGATACCCACTAAGTCAGCAAAAGCAAAAACGCGTTTGCAAAATCCTCTAGGCATGGAGAATAATAGTACCCCAGAAAAGGGACCAGCAGGGTCTGTCAAGAAGCGACTCTCTTACCCGCCTTCACCTGCCAGACCAAGGCGGCATTCAGGTCCACCAAAGCTGGAGAATACCTCCATGAACACCTCTATCAACACATCCATTGCCGAGGACAACGTGAAAGAGGTCATCAACTAATTATTCTTGCCACAAGTAAGAAACTATCCTGCTGCCTTACTACATGAACGTTGTTTCTGTTTTTGGGCTCAACGCGGATGGTTCTTGCTCTTATATATTTCCTTCTCGCAGAGTTGTTGAACGTGTGAGATTGTGATAGTTGTGTATCATTTTACAGAAAACATTATTCTTGATTGTGATTATATATGATTGTATCCTTATTATGTATCCACATAGTGAAAAAAAAAAACTACAGTATTTATTTATTCAGTTAAAGGTACATTATTTGCTGTCTTTGAATTTTATCTGTTTTTGCTTGCTTGAATTCTGGTGATGGTTTGACAAAATGATAGCCTTAAACCTGAATGTCAATCAGTCATAACAACACAGAACACCCCGTGTGCTTAAGGATTGGACATCTGGAGCCTAAGATAGGGGGCGCCCAACATCAGGTAAACAATGAATTTGGATGAGTCTGATTTTGATATCATGATAAAGAAATGGACTTCGAGTCTAATTCAAACCTAAAAATAAGCTCAAGAGGCGAGAATTGTCCAAGATTATATAAATAAACCGGATTTCCTTGCCAGAGCTGATCTGGGACTCAACAATCTGCATTTCTTGATACCAAAGTTGTTTTCTTAAAGCAAATATCTTGAGTAAGAATAAAATCTTATGTAATTGGAAATGAGTTCTGAATGAGTGTATGTCACGTAATGGATTGTAAATGATGAATATTAACATAATGATGAAAGGTAATTGACAAGTAGAAAGGCAATATGGAATTGTGATGATTAGACGCGGCAAAAGTAGCTCATGAAATTATAATTCATTTATTTTTGGATTGATTATTGATCCGTTCATTTATTATCTTAGTCTAATCTATTTTAGTCCATCAAAATTTAGGCTGATATCTAGCTCAAATTAGTCAATGAAAAATTGTCAAAATATTCTTAAAAAGATTTTTTTTATTTGATACGTTATATATAGTCATAAGAAAGAAAACTAATAAAACAATTTAAACTCAATAATAATCATCATAATTGGAAAAATTACCCAAATACACATTTTATTTTATCATAATCTCTAAAATTCCCTATCATTTTTTTTAAAAAATAATCAAAAATTCCCTCTCAGATGCATCACTTCCCTCTCGGTGATACATCTCTATCTCTCTCGGATACATCCCGATCCTCCCCTATGTATCCGGATCCTATCCCCTCTTTGATATATTTCTCCCCTCTCGGATACATCCCTCCCCTGTGTATCTGGATGTTCTATCCCCTCTTTGATACATCCTCGCCATGTGGATAGATGTCTACTGATGTATCTGGAAGTGATGTTATCCGAAATTCATAAATTTTAAGAAACTTTTGTAATTTGTAAAAGAGTAGGGAAATAATGTAATTAACTCTTAACATTATAAAATTTATGTAAATTATACATAATAATTGGGACGGTTTGATTATGGCCCATTTTAAATCCATTTCAGTCCGATTCATTTCAGCTCAAGTAATTTTTGGGCTAATCAATAACTTACCAATTATTTACTCAATCCATTTTAATCCATCCAAATTCAATCACGACTGCTCCATTTTACACCATTAATGAGAATGTACAATATAGGAGCAAATGGTCACAATGAGTGACTACTAGACTCATCATTCCATATGTTTTGTTCTTGATAATATCCTCTATCAACATCAATCAAATCCTTTAAGCACTAAAATGTACAAACATGCTTGGCCAGGAAATTAGTCACGATCTAAAAAGGTACCTTGACCGGTATCCCATGCTTTAAACCGGAACAAATATCGTTTTTAGGAAAATATTTTATACGTGTTTTAAGCCCTTAAATTTATATTCGTTATTCATATTTTATAACATGGTACCATGTTTCAATTATTTATTTGCCCTCATATGGATCTGTATGTACCTCGTGATTAATCAAAGCATGTATTTAAGCCTGTAATTAGTAGAAATTATTGACAAAAAATTTATGATCCATACATAGTCTTCACTCATTAATTATGTTATTCGACATTACGCCATATAAATTCAAATTAGTTATATTGATAGACTTTAGATATTGAATAGGGGAGGGGGGAAAATACTTTTCAAGATAAATCAATTTGTTATTGTCTAACAAACTTCTGAACAATGGAACAATACATGTGCGATTTGTACATCGAGCAAAGTTTGTGAAGAACATAACAATATAGATAGAATAAAAATAGTATCATCGATCAAGTTATAATAATACATAAATATGCTCTTTAATTTGACTTCAGCTGACATCTATGTCCTCTAGAGTGTGCACAAGTAACACTCATACTTTTATAAAGTTAAACAAGTAGACACATGCATCTTACATGACGGCCTATGTGTCAATTTACGTCTTACATAACGTCCTACTTGTATTATGCAATGTGCGTATCTACTTGTCCACACACAAAGTTAAAAAGAACATAGATGACAGGAAACCAAATTAAAGAATATATTTATGTACTATATTTTTTTGATAATTAATCAAACTTTCGGCATAATCGATAATTATAACTCAAAGTACACTATTTCTGAAATTTCCTCATATTTGCATAACTAGCCAAAACATGAACACACATTAATAAGTAGTGGCCCAAAAGGGTCATATGAGTAAATCTACCAATTAAAAACTGGCCCGGTTTAATTAGGCCCAAACCCATTTTCCAAAGTATTCGCTTCTTGCCTTCTTCTTCATCATCTTTCTCATCTTCTTCTTTTTTTCGTTGCTTCAGAGCTAAAACCCTAACAGCAAAAAGGCGAAAGATCAAAATTTGAGAAAAGCTATGAGTTCTTCTTTGTTCTGAATTCATCTTTAAGCCCTAAGGAGAAAAAAACTTCTTGCAGAAAATGGTAAATCAATCTTTCCGTGCTTTGAATTCTTTTATTAGAAAGAAAAGGAGAAAAACTAACTTTTTTTAATATCAGTAATTGTTCGCTTTGATTACATATTTCATATGATTTTTTAAAATTTGAGTTATTGATCATGTAGTTGTAAGTTTTGTACTAGTTGTTTGTTCTTCTTATTGATTAAGTTTGAATTTTTGCTTTTTATCCATCCAAAATTTGATTGTAACTTGTAAACTTGGATTTAGTTATTGTTTTGGGTGTTTGATGCTGCCTAAGCAATTTTTTTTTTCATATCATTTTTGAGGGCCTCAGCTAGCTTTGGATTGAAAATAGTAGTTATTTTCGCTTACGTCCAAGTTTGCATGTTTGTTATCTAATTGTTGGACCTCTAGTATTGCTCCCAAACCCAAGCAAAAGAGATTTGATGTTTTTCCAAGTGTCATGTTTCCATTAGGTTTGGTATAGATCATTTTTTCCCTTTGTATTTGAGAACCATTTTTTCAGTCTTCTTGGTGGTGTTATTAGGGTGTTCTAACGAATTGGAATAGACAAATTCCGAGAGAGGGTGGATGAAGGGGATGGAGAAATGCTCTCATTGGTGGGAAATAGACGGTAGGGATCTGATGTTCAAATGAGGGTGTTGAACTTGGATAGCACCATATTTTTGTCCGTATAGTGTCTTCATATTTGTTGTTGGATGTGTGTTATCCCTTTTGGTTGCCAGTTCTTCACTTGTTAAATTAGGTGCGCGAGAAACTCGCTATTTGTTGTTCTACTTTCTTTACGTGGTATATGATGTGGCCTTTGGAACGAGGTTCACATATATATTTCACATTCTAAATTTTAGTTTCCATGTTCATTTTCTCACTTTCATGTAGTTCTGCATTCTTTTTTGTCTCTCTTCAGTTACTCATTGTTTTTCCATATTTTGTTCCCAAGTATTTTGCTATAATTATTTGTATTTGTATATATGTCAAATATATTACATAAATTTAAGCAGTAGCTGACTCAGGGGCTTTGTTCTAGTGATAAGAGCGTAGTGCGTGATATTAAAGAAAGAGAGAGAGAGAGAGAGTAGCATGTGATATGTGGTTAAGTGCATGTCACAAGTTTGGATCTTGCCGCAGATAAAACCTAGTACTTAAATGGAGAAGGATAGAGTGGTTGGGCATTATCCATCAGAGTGTCGTGCTGTGCACTAGGTGGTCCTTTGATTTTGCCTGTTCTGGTTCCAATACATTATTTCTTTAACACAAGCAGTAGTAATTGTCTTTACCAAAAAAAAAAGAAAAGTAGTAATTGTATTAACAGTATGCTTTATTCATCTGTTGTGGTTTTATTACATTATTTTCTAGCAATTATAATTAAGTATTAAGATCATACTTGTTTCCAACTTGTGCGTCAGACCACACCATTGATAGCAGGACTGAGTGTTGCTGCTGCTGCATTGGCTGGAAGGTATGGCATCCAGGCTTGGCAAGCATTCAAGGCCAGACCACCCACTGCAAGAATGCGAAAATTTTATGAAGGAGGTTTTCAGCCTAAAATGACGAGGAGGGAAGCAGCTCTTATTCTTGGAGTCAGGTGTGTTTTATCATTCTTGTTAAGGTTTGGTGGGATTGCCAATGCTTAATCATAGAAATTAGAATGCATTACAAATGCGAAGACACTCATTATTTGCATAGATGGCGAGATTATGTATGGTTGTTTTGATGATTATGTGCATTAATGTTGATGTGCCTAATAATGTTATTGCACCTATAAGAAATAACATGACTGTATAGTTTAAGAGTTGTGTCAATGTTGTACTGGAAGCTGTGACCTAGTGACCAATCAAGTGGGTGCAAATCTTGGAGGCTAGGGTTCAAATCTCGGAGAGGAACAAAATATTACTCCCTCTGTCCCAGTTACACACTTTCCTCTACAGTCCGTTCCAAAAAAGAATGTCACCTTTCTATAATTATAAACAATTTAAATTTAAAATTTTCCGTTTATCTTTAATGAAATAATTTATAGGCACACAAATGATCAAGGAGTGTTTTAGACCACAAATTTCAAAAGTCTTCCTTTCTTTTTAAAATTTTGTGCCAAGTCAAACGGTGCCACATAAATTGGGACGTAGGGAGCAAGTGATTTCTTCCTGCCCAAGTCTTATTGAGCAGAGTTAACCATGTACCTGTGTTGGTGGAGGAGTTAGCACCCGTAGCAGGGACTAAGTGGAATACCTGAGGTGCGCACAACCTAGCTTAGCTTTAATGTGCTCCTTGCTAAAGGGTACAAATTATGGTGAAAATATATTTTGGTAGATTTTGCACATTTATTATTTTCTTGTTGCACGTTCATGCTGACCATCTATTTCATTCTACCTTAGTATAAATTAGTCTCAGGATAATGACTATTTTTTTTACTAGAGGAACATCAATATATTTCACTTAATGCAGTGTTTTTGGAAGCTCTCGCTTCATTGAAGTGAAACACAATTTTGTAAAAAAAAAAAAAAAGAACCTTGCACAGAGACTTTATATATACATAATACACAAATGTTTCAATTTCAAAACTAAAAAGTAGATAGCAAAATATCCCCCATAGGACTAGCAAATTCAAAACCAAAATACATTGGTTGGCCATGTATATTATGATTACGAGGAGAATAAAAAATCAGAAAAGCTGTCTAGTGCACTGATTAATTTATTAAATCAGAAAACTGAAATGGAAATATGGCTATTACAATGAAATTAATAAACTAAAACTGACAAATTCAATTAACTAAAATAAAAACAAGAAAGAATTGGGGGAAAAAAGGAAGTTCATGAAACCAAGGATTGAAAAAATGAAATTGTCAGCACCTCCCAGCAGTGAAGCCACAAAGAGAAAAAGAGGAGAGATGACGTACTTGGAAAAAGACAATGGAGTCGCGGTCGCACATAGGTGAACCCTAGTGGGACTCTTTTTCGATTCGAAGAAGAGTTCATTTTTCAAAAAAAAATAAAAATATGTTCAGCTCACTTTGCGCTTCAGGGGTTGAAGCGCCCGCTTCTGTTCACCTCTCTCACTTTAACTATTTGAAGCGCCACACCAGCTTCGCCTCACCCGCTTTTGTAAACATTGCTTAATGGGGAAGCAAATTTGAAGTAAAGCAAACACTGATGATAATAAGTGTCCTTTATTAGACTTTGAACATTTGTTAGTACTCCATTCCCAAATTTGACTGGGTATGGAGTTTAAGAGAGAAGTAATTTTTTTGAAACTTGTGATCTAAAACAAGTTAGAGATATTTATGTAGCTATAAATCGTTTTATTAAGATAAAATGAAAAGTTTAAAGTTTAATTGCTTCTATATAGAAAGGTACTCCCTTCGTTCCTATTTAGTTGTGACCATTTTAGGTTTCACTCCCCTTAAGAAACTAGGTTACTTATTGTACTCTTATTTAGTGTTTTGTTAAAGTCAAGTTTTCAATGCTGGTTGGAAGTTTAAATCAACATTAATTCATATCAAAATTTTGCAAAGTGAAATAAAAAGCAATCTTTTCATATTCTCTTATACTTCATGAAGACTAAATTAAAGTGGAGTACATTACAATTGAAATGCATTGGATGACTTTCAAATTTTGAGCTTGAATTGACCCAAATATGAAGATTTTACAATTTTCCACCTCAATTTCCCAATATATTTTTATTTAAAAAGAAATGTTTTATCAACTCTTGAAGTAACATTTCAACTCACTCTTGAGTTATGAACATGAAATAATTACTTAGTTTTTTTTATGTTGGTCAAATGCATAGTTTCAAGGCTAATAACTCTCTAGGGTAAAATAAGAGAATAGTTTCATTTATGCATTAGTTTCGTGTAATGAAAAGTATTAAAGAACATTTATATTTAGTAAGGACGAAATGTAAGTTGGAACATTGAGAGTATCATCTAAAAAGGGTAGTTTCACATCAATTGGGACATATATCCTCCGTTCCTATTTACATGTCGTTCTTATTAAAAATAAATGTTACTTAATATTTTTCATTTCACAAAATCAATGCATAAATGATACGGTTCTTCCTACTTTGGCTTTGAAAGTATTATACATTTGACCAACATAGGAAAACTAAGTAATTAATTCATGTTCAGAACTCAAGAGTGAGTTCCATGTCTTGAATTCTTTTTACCTAAAATATATTGGGAAATTTTTAGATTTTGGATAAATTCATATTGAAATTTTGGCTCCAATTTTAAGCTCAAAAATTTGAAATAGTTGTCCAATGCATTTCAATTATAATGCACTTCATTTCTAATTTAGTCTTCATGGAATATGAAAAGATTGCTTCTTTTTTTCACTTTGCAAGATTTGACATGAATTAATGTTGATTTAGACTTCCAACAAGCATATTTATCATTTATTGAAAACTTGACTTCAAGAGAACACTAAATGAGGGTACAATGATTAACTTACCCAATTTCTTAAGGGGCGTGAAAACTATATAGGAATTAAGGGAGCACTTTTTTTTTTGCACAATCATATTTACCATTCTGATAAACCGATCTAAAAATAAATCCTAATTATTTGTTACTCCATGTTCTT
The DNA here is from genome assembly GCA_029582585.1 of Solanum bukasovii. NCBI lineage: Eukaryota > Viridiplantae > Streptophyta > Magnoliopsida > Solanales > Solanaceae > Solanum > Solanum bukasovii. Next base: position 21,470 of record JAJOOI010001616.1, on the reverse strand, counting down.
TGGTAAGCCTTATAAAAAATCATTTTTATTGAGGAAGCTGTAGCAGTACTCAGTTGATCCAATCTATATGACATTCTTTTTAAGTTGGTATATTCCGAAATGTTGGAACTATGTCTCAATAATGTTATTATTTTATACAACTCTTGCCACTTCAACTATTAAATTTTAATATGATGTGATGTTTTCTCTATGGCACTAAGTACTAACATATCAAATATTTATTTATTATTTTTCATCCAGTAATAGTTATGTATCTATGATTCATATAGTCTATCCCAACTTGTTTGAGATTGATGTGTAGTTATCATTATAGTTTTGCATCTGTTTTAACCATACATACACTAGCCTTCTAATTCACATCCTCTTTGGTGACCATTTCTATCTGGCTAGGCTTACTTGTGCATTCTTGAAACGTTGAGATCAGAATAAGGTAGAGATGTCAGATCACAATTGATGTACAAGAACGTCCCCTTTGGGAGATTAAGTACTCAAATCTTTTGGAACATCTCTGGTAGATATAGTTGGACCATTGCATAAGTGTGGCGGTGCTTCATTTCCCCCTTCTTTTCTTGGAGTCTTCTTTTTCAGGTGTTCTGCAAGATTGAAATTAGTTTGACATGGTAGCTAAGTAAAAAATCTATTATTCTGGAAAAAGTCAAAATTGTATGCTGGCATCAGGTTTTGATCCTTCTGCATTGAAGAGTGAAGACAACTTTTAGGGATCTCTTTGAGATTAAGGGCACAAAATGTCAAAACTCAAAAGTCATCGTTCCCTACTTCCGTTCCATAGATCATATAAAAAGTAATACTTTATCTCTTCCAAGAAGGCTATATTTAGATGCTTTGATCACTTCTTATATCACCGGTGAGACTCAGCTAGTACCTGGTTATGTATGAAGAGATGATTGGTGACATGAGGCGGGTAGTCTTTGGTTTCGAATTGAAGCCACTTTTAGTAGAGTATATGGGCAAATAACACTCTTTATCTCCTTTCACTTTTACTTGTCCACTTCGGACTTTCACTTCAGACTAGTACATACTACATAGCATACTTGTTAAAGTGGAAAGGTATCTCGCTTCCTTTTCCGCTAAATATCTGCGTGATAGTTCATCTTCTGATCTATTGAATTGATTTCATTGGCATCATTTACAACAGGGAAAGCACTCCAGCAGATAAAGTGAGGGAGGCACATAGGAAGGTGATGGTAGCCAATCATCCAGATGCAGGAGGCAGTCACTACCTTGCTTCAAAAATTAATGAAGCGAAAGACATAATGCTTGGGAAGTCTAAGAACAGCGGTTCTGCATTTTAATCTCAACCGAAAGTCTCTTTGGTGCTTTAGAAGTTACAAATTACATGGTAACCGGAGGCGGATCATGCTTTCTGGCATTATAGACAACTTTAAAGTGAAGTAGATTGATTCTTTTTGACCAAAAGATGTATGTTAGTTGGAAAAGGCAACATTTTGATAGTTGTATGAGTTCACTGAATGTGAAGTTCCAGACAGAGTGTTAAGCCAATATGTACTTTTAACAATTGATGACACATTCATGGTTAATAATTGGTTGGCTTCTTCTTTGTTTGGATGCTGACGAAATTCTTTCACCATCTTTGTGTTGACAAGAGCAAGAGTGTCCTGTGTAACCTAGTCCAGTATAGGAGTGATTTTTTTTATGACCGTGATGTCTGGGACGACTTTCGTGCATCGACTAATTCCGTGAGCCGACTTGATTAGTTGTGCTATATCTGTATTTGTACTATTGCAATTTTGGAATTAGTACAAATACAAATATCCCTAATTTGATTCCGAATTATAATTCCTTATCCCTCAAATCAAACGATTGGAAAAAAGATAAATCATAGACCAAATGAAGTACTATTTAACAGCTTAATTCCCTACCAAGGAAATCATTTCCTTTGACCTTTCCATTCTCTGAAAGCATGTTTTAGCAATATGATTTTTACCAAATAAAACATGTCCAACTCATTTATAAAATATCTACTTATGAGATTTTCCATAAAACAAAGAATAATAAAAAAAGTAATCATATGATGGTACATTTTACATTGATGATAAATGTGGTTCACTACCTTGTTGAGGCTTTATCTTAAAAAAAGTTGATACTTAACTTAAACTTAAAGTTAAGTATAATTAAGTTGTACTGTTTTCATTGATAAAAAAACTGAATAGACTTCAAAATTTTGATAAATTAATTATTCAAAAAGTTTTTTTTTTTTAAAAAAGTTAGCTGTCTTAATCTCGTTGATTGATAACTATAACTGACAATGGAACATATATTTATAAAGATATAGCCACATGTATATGTGCATTTTATATAAGTATTAATTAAAAAATATAGTTGTCTAGAACTAATAGTTTTTAAAAAATTAAAATGCCACAACGAAGGAAAGCCTGTCTTCACCAACCAAGCCTCTGCATAACAAAAAAATTAGATGCCTTCTGGAAAAGATGGTTCGAAATTTCTTTATTTTTAATTAGAGGTTTTGGATTTGAATTTCTGAGAATAGAAAAAATTCTGGTGGCATGCGATTTAGGATGTGTTTGATATCGCAACTAGTTATTTTTATGCGTTAGTGTAAGTTACATACTTGGCCCAAATCAATCCAAAATTTAAAAACCTTTACCCTAAGTTAGTATATTTTTATCCTAACTAATTCAAACTTAGACGAGCCATATTTTTATAAACTAATTTTATTATTATTTTTCGTTTGATTTACAATGTATTATGGGGACAAAAGACCTAAAAACTTAATGATGAATGTGACTTTGGACCCATCTAACACATTGTTAAACAGTCGTTTCAAAATGTTTGTTAGCTGAGTTGTTTTGCCTTGTATCTTTATTTTACGAAATTTCTGTATAGCCATTTTTTAATAATAATATCCTTATATAATAATATTTTATTATGACAATCAAGTAAAAATAATTTTTTATATAAAATTTTACCATTTTCTAACATTTTTTTTTACTTATAACAACAACCATCATCGTTAAAAAAGTACGTTTTTTTTTTTTTGTAAAATTAACTCCTCTATAACAATTATCTTCTTTTTGTTGAGTAATAATTAACCATCATAGAAACGAAATCTCTAAGATTATTAATTAATTAATAAATTTAGAGATTCTGACCATATATATATTAAGATTATTAATACACTTATTAAAAAAATATATTATATGAATATATATTTCTTATTATTAAAAGATTTCTCTTCTTTATACAAAGTATGATTAAGTTTAGAATTTGACATCTTTTCGCTTGTAGCAATTAAGTAACATTTAAATGTCAAACGTTATTGTGTTGACATGATAATCCATCACTATAGCTGTCAAAATATCTTTAAATTAACAATATTATTATAAAAAATTATTATTATTTTTTTCTTTAAAATGAATATATTATATATAAAAATATAGTTATGTCAAATTATTGAGAATGAGAATGCACATAACTAACGTAAGTCAACTATAAAAGATTATAAAAGATTTTGGTCCGTGAGGTTCACGGATATTAGACTCTAATGTTCAAGTTAGTTGGAAAATAATAAATAATAAATAATAAATTTTCTCCTAGTCTGTTAGTTAAATCAATAAGTAAAAAAATAATAATTATTTTTAAATAAGTGAACTTTATTTAGGTATAACTTATGTTTAAAATTATAAAATAACTAATCCCAAGGGTAAAGTTGAATAAATACTTTTTTAAAAATAATCATGAAGTATTTAAAATAACAACTTTTAGTAAATATAACAATTAAATATGAACGAAAGGAGTATATATTTGTATATATTCATATACATTAAAAGATACTTATTTCGTTTTAAAATAAGTGATTTTTTATTTTATTTCAAAATAAGTGATATTTTACCTAGTAAAGAAGAATTATTTTTTTTCTTTCAAAATTACCCTTGTTTTAATACATGAAGTTTTACACAATTAAAAGTCATTTCTTTCTTCTAGATATATAATTAAGGATAATATAATAAAATATCTTATTTTTTAGGTATACATTTTTTTAAAGAATGTGTACAAGCTAACACCACCACTTCTTTAAAAAAATAAATAGCGGGAGTATAAACTAGTATATTTAGCCATTTTAATATTTTCTTGTAACGATAACTTAAATGTGAAAACTACTAAAAGAACACACTTTCTTTATTTTATTTTACACTACTCTTATGATTAAAATATTTTTTTACTTATTTTACTAAATTAAGGAAAAATTGTATTTTTCTTTCAATAATACATTTATTACAAAGTAATTAGTAACTACAAAAGTCAAGGTTAATTTTCAAATATATTTAATAAGATTAAATTAATAAAATAGATTGCTAATAAAAAAAATTAAGGAGTGTTAAATTAATATAGACAAAGTACATTTAAAACGAACCAAAGTACATTCAAGTAATTAATGATGCAAGTTCCAATAAATACCTTTACCTTTCCCCATATACAATCTAATACTTCATATCCCAATTTATATGATACTTTTCATTTTTTGCGAGTCAAATTATTTAAATTTGTCAAAGAATTTGCATCTGAAATTTCAAATATTTTGAAATGAAATTTATATATTTATAAACTACGTAAAAAGTACTATAAATTATAATAATTAACAATTTAAAATATATATGAAAAATTTACGATCAAAACTCAATTTATTTGAATTTCGGAATTCAAAAGGTGTCAAGAGTAGATCAAGTTGGAAAAAGAATTCCCCTAAATAATTACTACATTATCATTTCTAAAACCACCCAAAAGAAAATAAATAAATTATTTATCTGTTTTTTTTTTAATATTGGAGCTGGGATCCCCTTTTATTCAACTCAAATATTTATAATATTATTTATCATTGACTATATAGGCACAACAAATATTTTTAAAAAATAGAAAAAAAAAACAAAAATGAAGTAGAGTAGTCACTTTCAGTGGACAAGAAAACAAGTGAAGTCCATCTTGGTTCGGTAACTTGAGAGCTATCATTCACTAACCTTTGGGTGGGTCCCACAACATCCAATAGCGCGTGTTTCAAGATATCCATTACTCTATCTGTCTCAATTTATATAACGATTTTTGAAGTTCGAGAATCAAAAATAATTTAAATTATCAATTAATATAACTTACGTAATTTTCAAATATGTAGATTTTATTTTCGAATTTATGGTCATTCAAAATGTTAAAATCTATTTTGGAAATTTGAGTTCTCCACAATCCACATAATTTGGGATAAAGAATTTGAAAAAGGACCACACAATCTACTTTAATACAAATAGTAATTCAAATCGTCCTCGATAAAAAAAATACATCATATATATAAAGTATTTTTCTAGAATTTTAATGTAATCGATTTGAATCTCCTAAACTAGAAGTTTGACTCATTTATTTAGTGATTTAAATTCGCTAATACCTATAGATTACGGAGAGACAACTTAACCGTTGCTACAGATAGGCTTCCCTTCAAATCAGTGCACTACACTTTCTCCATCCACTGATAATAAAAAAAAAGAGTATTTTTCTGCTTCTTAGATTATTTTTTGTTGTTGTTGTTGTTGTAAAGATAGCAGTTGCTGTTTTTTGACTAAAAAAAAAAAAACTTGATTCTGGTCAGTTCAAAAACTGTTACATTTATTGTTTTAGAGACAGCTTGTTGATTCTTCTCATTTATAATAGTTATGTTCTTTCCACGGTTTTCATGTGTTTGGTATACTAGTAGTTGTTCACAGCATTCATTTCTCATATGAGTTGGTGTGCCTTTTTTATTTTTATTTTTGTGTGTGAATGTGAGTCGGTTTCTTTAGAATAAAGTTTCAATCTTTGAGTTTTTTTTTAGTTGGTTTTACTGTGTAAGTTTTTTTTTTTCTGTTTCAGATCTGTTTTATGCATTAAGAACAGAGAAAAAAATCATTCAAGAAAAGACTTCCTAGTTGTGAATCATTTTATGTGGTTGTGTTCCATAAAGTCATTAGTGATTACTATGTTAATTAGTCACTTTTCAAAGTTTTTAATCGTGGTTTGTGATGTTTGAGATGAGCTAATGAAGCGACATGGATAATGAAGATTACGTATGGTGTAGTAGTTGTCTTCGTTTTTGCTTAGACAGGTAAAAGGAAATTACCTAACGTTTTTTTTGTCTTCGTTGAAATTTGAACCTGAGACATCATAGTTGTCAGGGTGCGTATTTGTTGTTATGATGGTGGTTCCTGAAGTCATTTTCTATGTGTATTTTAGTGTCATTTTCTTTGATATGATGTCCAAAGTGTTATATTACTGTTATACAGTATAAACAACTTGAGTAGAGATGAAGTAAAAGGGGAAAAAAAAGAATTGGATATATATGAGTTATATAATTTTAATTATTTTTTTTGGGTTGAATTTTTATTTTTTTTCTCTTTTTCTGTTTTTGGCTTGTTGCTTTTTTATTGTATATTTGGTTGGTGGTAGTGGAGGTTGTTTCTATTTGGAGTTCCTTTGAAGGGATTGTGTGTTTTGCTTAATTTGGTTTCTAATTTGGATGTGGATTGCAATTTGCAAATCCATTATGCAACTATATTGTTTTTTTCTGTAGTTTTATACTTTTGCATATGCACATTTTAATCAATTTTTTTTTTCTAAACCAAGAAATCTTCTCAACTATTTCAGGTTTTGCTGAGAGGAAATTAATATTATGCAGACACCAAAATCAAGGTATTTCTAATCTCTTTAACAGTAAAATGACTATATTTCATCCTTGAAATAATGACATACAGTTCTGTAGTTATTATTATCTATATATTAGAAACAAGAATGGTAACAAGGTACTCGAAACTCGAAAGTAGTGTAGAGTTTTATGCTAACATTATTTTCTCTTATACCTCGAATCAAACGAGTCCTGGAGTAGTGTTCTTAGCAGTAATATGCTCACTATTCATGTGGTTATTGAGTACTTGAGGATCTGCAGCAGCTCAGCTTATGCTATCTCAGAAAAAGACTAATCGAAATCGAAGGGAGTAAGTGATTAGAAAAAAAGAGGAACTAACAAAAGAGTTTGATTCAGTCTCTCTTTTTTCTCTTTGTTATGTGATTATCTTTGAAGATTTGACATGTATAGTTCTGTAACATATTAGTACTGAATGGTAAAGTTGTCTCTGTGTGACCTATAAGTGACTGGTTCGAGATCAATGTTCTGATGTGAATCATACATTGTGACTGCTTGGATTTTTGTCTGTTGTAAGTTGTTTGCCTATCTCATTCACCTTCGTGCGTGTTTTTGGCTGAAGGAATGTTACGGTGGAGGTTCCACAAAGGACATCTCCTGCAGCACCAAAGACAGCTCGAAAGCTCAAAACTCCAGGATCAGATGCTGCTACCAGGACACCTAAAGATAGGAGTCCTAAAGTTGTTGTTCGTCGTTCTCCACGTAGTCCAGCTTTAGAGGTAAAGAAACTTAAATACTTTTCACAAAGATCTCATTCTTATAAATTGGCAGCTATCATGTTCAGTTATGCTTTTACTCTTTTGTCTCGCGAAATAACCATTTAATATAGCTATTTTTTCCCAGCAAGCGTAAAAAAAACCTTCACATCTTTGTACTGAAACTGTTTTGTTCTTGTTGTGGATGATTTATGGCAGTGTCACTAAATAGAGTGCTTCATGTCTCTCTTCGTGTGGAAGATATATAGCATGGTTACTAAATCGGATGCTCTTTCTATTCCCTTCTTTTTTTCAGTTTCGCGTCTGAGTAGCTAGTTTGAGGCACTTGTTGCAGTACTTGATGGAAACTTATTCTATTTATAGAACTTAAATCCCATAATCTACAGCATTATCTTTCTATTCTTATCCGCGGACCCTGCTAACTGGGGATGCTTTGTACACCGGGATGCCCTTTTATTATTTCTTTGCTGCTCTCTTACTGCTTAAATGTCCTCAAAATGTTACTAAGGTACTCATTGTTCATATTTGTATAACAGAAGAAGCATCCAACCGGAGTTTCCGACTTGGAAACTCAGCTTGCTCAACTTCAAGAGGAGCTGAAGAAGGTAAAGGATCAGCTCAATTCATCCGAATCATTAAAAAGACGGGCTCAACTAGAGGCAGAGGAAGCAAAGAAGCAGCTAACAGTTATGTCGGAGCAGCTTGAGGACTCTGAGAAACAACTACTTGAACTCTCGGATTCTGAGGAAGCTCGAATCCTGGAGCTACGCAAGCTATCACAGGATCGAGATCGAGCATGGGAATCTGAACTTGAGGCTGTCCAGAAGCAGCACAAATTCGATTCTTCTGCTTTAGGTTCTGCTATGAATGAAATCCAGAAGCTTAAAATTCAGTTGGACCGTGTGGCTGATTCTGAAGCCAATCAAGCTCGACATGCTGAATCAGCTTACGCTGAGATTCAAAGCTTAAGGTTAGAACTTATGGAAACACTTACATTGGTCGAAAAATTGAGAGATCAGCTAAATGATAGCAAGGAATCTGAGGCTTGCGCGCTTGAAGAAGTGAGTAAAGCACAGATGCAGCTGGAAGTGGCAAAGATGACCGAGGATACTCTACGTTCTGAAGGTCTGAAAGCAATGGAGGCTTACAAATCCTTGTCGTTGGAGTTAGAACAATCAAACAATCGAGTAGCTACATTGGAGGAACTTGTCAGTGAACTCCAAAGTGCTCAAGATATCGAAAACATGAACTCTGCACAAGAAAACGGAGTTAATGTGGAAGCCGAGGAACTCAAAACCGAGCTGAGTAATCTACAAGTTGAGGTAAGTCAACTGAGAGCTGCATTAGAGGTTTCGGAGACAAGATATCAGGAAGAATATATCCAGAGCACTTTGCAGATTAGAAGTGCTTATGAGCTAGTGGAACAATCAAAATCTGAATCAATACAGAAAGAGGCTGAATGGGAGGCAAAGTTAGAGGCTACAAAAGCTGACTTGGAAGAGTTAAAGGAGAAATTAATGAGCAAAGAAGATACACTACGAAGCATTTCAGACGAAAATAAACATTTCAGTACATTAGATGCTGTACTGAAGGAATCAGAGTCAACTTTGGAAGTATTGAGAGCAAGTTTACTTGACAAAGAGACGGAGTTGCAAAGTATAAAGGAAGAAAATGAGATACTGATGTCCGAAATGAAGAAGAGGGAAACTGAGGGTAGCAAAGTGAATGATTCAGCTCTAACCTTGGCAGAAGCCGCGAGAACTGCAGAAAAAGAGGCATTGGTGAAGTTAGGACACTTGACTGAGGAAGCGGATAATAGTATTAGAAAGGCAGCACGTGTGACCGAGCAGTTGGATGCAGCACAGAATGCCAACTCTGAGATGGAAGCAGAGTTGAGGAGGTTAAAAGTGCAATCTGATCAGTGGAGGAAGGCTGCTGAGGCAGCTGCAGCTATGCTTTCAACTGGAAACAACGGGAAATACACGGAGAGAACAGGTTCTTTAGATTACCACACTAAGCTGGATTCGCCATTATCTGAAGATACGGATGAGGACTCACCTAAGAAGAAGAATGGAAACATGTTGAAAAAGATTGGTGTTTTACTGAAAAAAGGCCAGAAGTAGAAGCATATAGTTGCAAGTTGCTTTCGAATAATCGTTGTTTGATTTGCCTGATGATAACAGTCTAGTTTACATTTCCAGTTTTTCTGTTAATAAATCTACTCTACACCTTATGAATCTCATAGAAGATTTTTGTATAGCTATTTGAAATTAAGAACACTGTATGATCTCAGTTGCCAAATGTTTGGTAGGCTCTCTAAGGAGATATTAAGTGTTGTAATTTCTATTGGTTATAATTTTCAGTTCATATAGTAGTTGATCTGTTTGGTATTTTGAACAAATTCTGCATATGAAATGAAGCAAAGAAACGTGATTAAGGATGTGTTCGGTATGTTTTCCAATTTTTTCAAGTTTGGTTGATCAAAATGTTCTGGAAAACGAGTTTGAAAATGACTCCAAAAGTGTCATTCTAAGTTCCATTGTCTCTTCCCTACCCATCCAACGCCCTCAACTCCCACTCCTTGACCATCCCACCACACCACGAACCCCACTCCCCACTCCCCACCCATCGCACCTCTATAGTGTTTTGCTAGATTACATATAAATATTGTCGGGATAAAATTTTATTGTTTACTTAACGAATAGTAGAAAATAAGTAAGAAATTAACTTTATGGAAATCTATGGTTTTTCATATGATAATTATTTGTTTCAGCTGTGAATTAGAAATCTATCAACAATTCAGGGAAATATCAACTATAATTCATCTAAAACATAACATAAAAAAAACAGCCTAGTGCACAAAATATTCCGTGTTAGCAGAGTCAAGAGAAGGGCCTGCAATCTTAAACATCACAGAAAATGCACAATATGCTAGCTTATGAATTAACCTCAATTTCAATGTATATGCTATTTGGAATATATATGTTCTTAATTTTATATCAATATCAAATTGATTGATTTACAAAAAGATATAACCTAATGTTCTCTGTGAAGGTTGATGTTACAATAAATCAGAGAAATGAATAAAAACAACAATAGTTTTATGTAACATTGGTTTTATTTAAACAACAATAAAAGATAAAAGAGAAATGAACAAATATATATGACTACCATAAAGATTAATTATTCATTATCTTATAGATAGTAAAATCAGTCGTCATGAGGTTATAATTCAAAAATGCGGTATCAAACAAGTTTGATAAGGTTTTGAATACGAAAATGTGGACATCCAGATTATGTCAACTAGGGTTGTAAAAGCTAAACCGTAAAATTAAATCGAATTGACAATTAAATCAAAATGAAAAGAAAAAATCGATTTGTGGTTTGGTTTGGCGTTGAAAAAAAAACGATCACTGGTTTGGTGTGGTATTAAAGAAAAAAAGTCAAATCGAACCCAAACCAAACCGACATAATATATATATATATATATAATTAATTTTATTTATAGATAAAAAATACTTATTATTTATAATCTACTTTGTTAATATATTTTTAGTTAGTTTATAGTTTTTAATGTTAAGATATATTATTTCAAATTTGGGCTTGTAAAATTATGTAAATATTTTATTTTGTATTAAGATCAGAAGTTACAATTATATTGTTATAGTTTTTCAAATTCGAAGTTAACAATTTACTTTGTAAATATTTTGTTTTGTATTCAATTTGATAATAGCATTTAATCTTATTAATTTGACATAATGAACGTCGATATTTCAATAAAAGTATTTTGTACTCATGTGAATTTTATCGTCTTTTCAAAGATTTCTATTCATTTAACATTTTTAAAGTTTAGCTTATCACACAGGTAAGTGAACATATATTTGATCTCTTTTTCAAACATCGTATAGTTGTAAAAAATTAAAAGAAATCGAAAAAACTGACTAAAATCGAAACCGAAAAATCCAACTTTATGTGATTTGATTTGATTTTTATCTTTAATAAACCGACATAATTGATTTAAATTATTTTTTTAATGAAAAATCAAATTAAACCGACTTATGTACACTCCTAATATCAACATTATAACACTAGAGGAGTAATACTACTCGATAATATTCAAGGATGGATGTAGAATCATTAAACAAGAATAGTTGTCTTGAGAGAAATAACGATCATCTCACTTGCATGTACTATCGCTGCCTCAGTTGCTTCTCAATAGTTTTTTATTATTATAAATAAAGAACTCATAAAAATCACAGTGTTCAAGCATCCAATCAATTGAAATAAAGATCAACGAAAAAAAAACCGTTTATTATTCCTACGTATTTCATCGGTAATATTTTCTTGAGATGTTATTGCTAATTTTGCAAGTATTTCTAAATTTATGGTCATATTTGCACAATCATTTTAGAGAAAATTGTGCATTATAGCAAACTATTAATTCAAAATAAATGTTATAGCTACAACACAAGTCGTCGAATCCCTTAATTTGGGGCAGGAGTCTCGACGACAAGTCGTGCCTGCAGTTGTTCATGCACATCTAAAGAAGCTCCCATGCTTCAAGATTGAAGTTTTCACTCGGTGATCTCAAAGTTTTTCGAAGCTTCGTCAGAGTACGACTGGTTAGGGGGCATGGGTTTTGTCCGAGTGGATGAAGTCCATTCTCTCTAACTGGTCTTGGAGTTTCATTTAATTCTAATTTGTAGCAAACACATTGTCATTCTTGCCTCTCTCCCCTAAATCTTGCTCGCCACTCTCAATTCTCTCCATCGCCTCTCTCACTTTTATATAAACACAAATGTATAAATTGTGTTTGTGTTTGTATAAAGTGAGAGAGACAGTATGTACAAATACAAATACATATCTCTCTGTCATACACACTTATAATTATACTAATATAAATCTTTCCCTGCTCAGTTCTCTTGCCTTTCTCTCTCTCTCACTCGCTTTATACAAACACTAATTATACAAATAAAATGTACAATTTGTGTTTGTATAAAGCGAGAGAGAGATTTGATATACAGATACAAATGTTTTAACTTGATTTAATTGTATACAAACTTTATGCAGATATACAAACACAATCATTGATACATATACATAGTAGTTACACATATACAATTATCTAACCGATATACATATACAATTCACCTCTCTCCACTATTTGCCCTCTCTCTCTCTCCTAATCTCGCTCGCCACTCTAGCCTAACACAAAGAGCATATACATATACAAACACAATTTTGATAGACATGGACACCCGATTTATACAAATCAGATGCTCCATAGCAAGCGCTAATATGACTTTTATGTTTGCATTTTTCCTAAAATTTACTCTTTTTTTTTAAAATTATAAGAATAAAATTTAGGAAAAATTACAGAAATATCACATTTTAGTTTACTTATTACCATTATCCCCTATAAGTTTTACAAATCTCCAAAATCCCTCATTTTCGCGCATCAGATTAGTGTATCAACGCTTATATTATTGTATCTCGCGCATCAGATTAATGTATCAGCACTTATATTATTGTATCTCGCGCATCAGATTAATGTATCAGCGCTTATATTATTGTATCTCGCGCATGTATCAACGCTTATATTATTGTATCTCGCGCATCAGATTAATGTATCAACGTTTATATTATTGTATCCGTTTGAGGGATTTCGGTAATTATAAACTTTTAAGGGATAAATTATATTTTTGCCTTAAAAGTATGTGATTTCTGTAATTTGCCCATAAATTTTTCTCCATATACCGGGCTTAAACTCGAGGACTTGGCTTTCCTTTTTTTCTTTTTAATCCCCCTTATCTTGTTCTAATAGTACTATAGTTAATAGTTATATTTATTCCGTTCATCTCTACTTGTTTAGTGTATTAAAAATGAATATTTATTTTAATTTGTTTAGTTAAAAAATTTAGAAAAATTACCCTTCGGGATGGCCCAGTGTTTTACTTTGGCCTAGGATTTCCATGTTTGAGGTCTCAAGTTCGAAACCCCTTGCCAGCGAAAGCAATGTGTTTGCCTTTTGGCAGTGGCGTAGCCACCTTTGTGTTAGGGTGTTCATTTGTCCAATGGACACCCTTCGTCAAAATATTATACCGTATATACAAGTAAAATGATAAATAAAGTGGCTAAATAACATATTTTGGACACCCTTGACACAACAATATGATGTTGTCTAGTGGTTTTAGGCGCCTTGAAAGAGTAAAGATTATAGTGTCAGGGTGCACCCAAAGGGTAGCGGCTACAAGTTTCCCTTGTCATAATTTTTTTTTTTTTAAAATTACGTACTACTTAGTTTTTAATTTACTCTTATTATTAATTATAGTTATTTTTTCAATATATTTCTTTAAAAATTTATTATATTTAAAGAGTAATATAATTAAAAAAACTCTTTCATTTATTAATGTGTAAAAAGTGTGTTAAGTCAAATATTAACATATAAAAATGAACAGAAAAAATATTTTGTAAGGAAAAACTAAAGAAAAATTGTGAAGAAAATAAATGACTTACTTTCTTTTTCTTTGTGAACTCTATCTCTATATAGATATAATATAATATAATATTTAGAAAATATTTCGTAAGGAAAAACTAAAGAAAATTTGGGAAGAAATTAAATAACTTACTTACTTTCTCTTTATTAACTCTATCTCTGTATAGATATAATACAACTTTTTTGGAACATAGAGTATTGATTGAAATTGTAATAAAATGAGTTGAAGACAGTCTAAGCCTGTATCGGTCGGTTAGGTTCAGTTTTGAAGTTTATCGATTTGACTTATTGGTTATTAGTTTGTAGATATGCTAAACCGTTATAGAACCATTAAGATATTGGCCTATCGTTTATTGGTTTATCGGTTATTAATTGTTATAGGTTCGGTTATCGATTTAACCGTTATGATTTGACACACAAAAAAAAATTAAAAATCACTTAGAAACAAGGTCACAAACAAAATGAACCATGTACATGAGATCACAAGCTACATCTTGCTCAAAAGCAAACAGTTTTACATTGTAGAATAATCAAGTGTTGAGACAACCAAAAATAAAAGTAGGAAATCGAACTCTAAGTCAAGGACTTTATATACAAAACGGTATAAATATAATTATTTAATTTACTATCGGGTTATCGGTTAACCCGTTAAGAAAAAACCTCAAACAGTTAAGAACAGATAATCCGATAACAAAAAAAATCAAAACAGTTATCAAAACCACTAAACCAATAACCCATTACTGATAAACCAATAACCTTTTTTCGGTTCGAGTTATCGATTTTGGTTCGATTTTGAACAGTCCTAGTCTAAACTATCAATTAATATAGTAATAATAATAATAATAATAATAACATATTTAGTATAGTTTATAAATAGGATCTAAGGCGATGAGTTGTATATCTATCTATTTTTATATTTGTCGAATAGAAAACTTACTTTTGATAGCATGATGACCTGAAAAAGACATTTTTTAAAATTGGATCGAAAGGATATAAAAATAAATAAAAAATGAAAGATAAAAAGTACAATATAAAATAGCAAAAATAGTTAAAGTAAAAAAGAAAATTAAAAAGTCGTCACATATTAAAAGTTTGTGAGAAAATAGAATAATGAACAGCTAAATTAATCTAAGGGGGACATACAATCTTAATAAAAGTTTTGTTTCTGCCATTTAGAGTTTTAAATTATATATAAATTTAAAAATATGAAAATTTCATATTAAAATTTTCCTAATTTTTACACACTCTTACCAAATAAATAAATTATAGTTCATAAACAAAATATCATAATATTCTAAGACATTGCATTACTAAATCACATATTTCCCTATTTCTTTTATAGATAAATGCTTATAATTACAAATTTTCAAATACACATAATATTATTTTTAAAATAATCACTAGTCAATACAATAGCTAGTTATTCTTATTAATTATTATAGTTCTATCACATGATAGAAACATTCTCTTCATACCGAGCTAACATGAACTTTTTTCTTTTTGCAAAAATTAAAATCTAAATTTTTCTTCTTACAAAACATAAACTTATGAATTAATTTTTCTATTCATAAAGTTTTGAAAACACGATCTCAAAATGCAAGCTGATCAGACGTTGATTTGAAATCATTTTTTTTATATCACATGTACAAACACATGCCGGAGTTCTCTAGATCTCTCCCACGTTTATTACATGTAATAAAATGTAAAGGGTGTTATATATATATATGGTCTCACTATTTGACACTTGTCATACATATATAAGACATTTAATTTGGTCCAGTTAGCCACAAATAATTTTATCTAATGTACTTTGACAATCAAATCCAAAAATGCTTAGCCATTCAAAACATTTCAAAACTCATGTCACCTAAAGCTAGAACACAATATGAGTCTAGTAACTATCAATGTGTTTGGCTATGTTGATAGCCTGAATCTAGCGCCGTTGCCTAGTCGTAGTGACGGAGTCCGAATTTTTATCATGAAGTTTAAAATATGAAAAGATAAATATATAAAAATGTTAAAAAGGGGTTCAACATCTGCTACATATCACTACGGGAAATAGAGACCTTTTCCACTACGGATCATTGAAAAATTTATACTATAAAATATGATTCACATCTCATTTCCATCGAACCAGCTCAGTGAAAAAACGCATGGTAGATTTCCATTAAAATGCTGGACTAAACATTTTTATTTTTCTCACAGATTTAGTCAAAATATCTTAGAAATAGCCAATGAACATTTTTCAATGGAAAATTTCAATTAAAGGAAAAAAAGTATTTTTTTAAAAATAAAGTATAGACATAAATAATATAAATTTTAATCGAAAAAAATTCAAATAAATCGTTGGTTCTTACTTGGCTTCGCCCTATATGCCAAGACACTGCTCCCCCACATGTCTTAGTTGTGTCTGCCTAATGTCTTGAATATCAATGTCATGTCACTATTTGCCCATTTTAAATTTGTCAAAGTTTTTGTTAAATTTATTGGTTAAAATCAAAATTAAATCAATCTAGTTGATTTTTAATTTTTTAAAACCAAATCAAATCAAATGAAAAAAAATAATCGTCTGTTTGGTTCGGTTTTTTCTGATTTTTTTGGTTTGAAGGTAATAATTTTTTTTAGGACATACGAATCTCGATAGACACAGACACTTAGTACATGAACAATCCACAAAAACCTATTGTGTGTTCAGTTAAGCAACACTAGATTTATTATTGCACCAACAAAGTGATTCAATTAAGAAAAAAGTGTGACTATCTTATGTGAGGTAGGGTAGGTAAAGACTAAGTAATTGATTTTGATAGACTTGAAATTAGGGTTGTAATAGTTAGGCCAAAATTTAAGTGTTGGGCTTGAGAAAATGGTAAACTTGAAGACTTATGTTAATTAAAATTTAACAAAATATCTGTATTTTATTTATGAATAATATATAAATAATTATAAAATTTACATATCTAATTTCTCAGTTCGGTTTGGTTATTTTATGGTTTAATTTTAGTAAAACTAAAACCAAACCAAATGGTATCGATTTTCAAAATTTAAACCAAACCAAACCAAATATTATTTTTTAATCGTTTTGGAATTTATTTATTTATTCCAAACTAAAGCTGCACATTTTTCATAAGTGTTACCAAGTGTAAATATGTCTTGAGATCGTGACACGTGGCAATATCCCCTTTACTACTTAATCTAAGTTCCTTGCCTACCTCAGCATACACCCATTGGGTATCCTCCATGCACTTTTGTAGCCAACTTGGCATCCTCGTGGATGCCACGTGGGTAGTCCCTCTTTCTGCCACATCATCAATATCGTCGTGGATGACGAACCCCGGAACTTTTGTAACGGGATCGTTGGAGTTGACGATTCGGAGAACATTTGTACCGCTTTTCTCTAATTGGCATCGAAAACTTTTGTTTCCAACTCTAGGCCCTCCAAATGATACAACACTCACTATGGGTGCGTTACTAAATTTTGTAGTAATATCACACGCTGTTAATGTTGCAAGGGCAGCACCAAGACTATGTCCTGTGATAGTTATACTTAATGCCTCATCACTATATTTATCAAGAATCTTGCCAATTTCTTCTCTAATTGTGTCTTGCAAACTTTGGTCACATTGGGTGTTTGTTGTGTATAAGCTTAAGAGTCCACTTTGTACCATGGGTTGATCGTAATTTTCGTTGGATGTCGTCATGTCATATGGTAAGCAAGTCAACGTGGCGCGTAAATTTTCGAGCCATTCAGATGAGGTGGCGGTACCCCGATAAGCGATCACAATGTCACGGCGCCCGAGCCTGGTGATCTCTTTCGCATCGTCGCAGATGGCCACGTAACCGATCCAGCTGCATCGTGGAGATGCTAGGTTCGGAAACGTCTTTTTAGTCCATCGTGGCATTTGGACCACACACGTGGCGTACAAGTTCTTGACCACCTTGTAACCGGTCTTGTCTAGTCTGCAATTCGTCAGCATCGAACTCTTAGGATAAAGACAAGTGGCATACGAGGGCGATGACATGTCAAAGTCAAAGCAGTGATAAGCTGCTTCGACGAATTTTCCATACCTCAAGATCTCCTTACGAAGATCATCATCAAGCGGATCAAGCAAGCCTTCCCAATTTTTAATCCCTTGGAACTCCATCCACCGGTTCCGGAGTTCAGCCATTGCTCTGTCTCCAACAGAGCAGTGGTTGAACCCCGGATTCCACGAGCTCGTGATCTTGAATCTACGAGCTCCAAGTCGTTTAGTGCTCAATGTAGAACACTTTGAAATAGGGAGTATTAATCCCATAATATTGCAATTTGATTTGGAAATATTTCCACTTGAGAGCCTCATGATCATGAGTGAAAATATTAAGGCTTTTTTTTTTTGTGGAGTTATAATATTAAAATGTATATACATTCACTTAATTATTACATTTTGGCTGCACTCAAAATGAAAGGTATTTATAGTTGTACCAAAGTACAAAACTAAAATGATGTGTGTATATATAGTGGGTGGTGGGGTAGAGGGGAGAATATTACGTGAAAGACTATATATTATATGAGAAAATATTTGGAGGCGGACGGTGCATTAAGTTTTATATGATAGGTATTATATTACCAAATTAAAAAACGTTGGTCCAAGACTTATTTTTCACTTTTTTTTTTATAACCATAGTACGTGTTCGATCGAGGACGAAATTTAAGTAAGAAGAAAAAAAGAAAGACTGAATTTTATTACATATGAAAAAAAAAAAAACCTTTGATAATGTAGTCTTTAATATGTCATGGTGATCATAAGAAAATGTCATTAATTAAATATAAAATAAGAAACTTAAAAGTTTTTTAAAAATAATTTTTTAATATAAGAAAGTGTATTCATTCTTTGATAGATCCAAAATGAAATATATATACGAAATACATTGATGATGATGGTCAATTTTATGTAGACATTCGAGCTATGATATGTCTCGATTGAGTTAGCACATCATGAACACGTGATAATTTAAGTGTTCCTATTAAACATTTCGAACTAAAATTTTGGAATTTTTTACATATTCTCAAGCGTTCATTACATAGATAATTAGTTAATTACTTAAAATATATCTCCTTTAGTTAATATGCATTAGTCTATATTATAAGCCGTATAATTAAACCTCAGTCATGTTCAACAGAGTCTTTGTGAACGGAGTTAACTGATAGTTGTTGTTGGTAGGAGGTAAGGCTGGGCATCGGAACGGGTTGTATCGGTACCGTTCCGGTACCATTCCGGTCCGGTAGTATTCGGGACCAGATGGGATACATTGAACCGGTACACGAAACGGAACGGTATCATGATTTGGTACCGGTATACCGGTACCGATTCATTTCGGGTCCGGTCCCGGTAAATCATTTTTAATTAAAATAAAAAATAATATTTTTGTCATTATTTACTTTTATTAGCATTTCTTTTTTGTTTATTTAATTTTTTAAAATTACAAACTTAAGTTATTTAACTTGCAAGTTATAAGTATAACTTAATAACTTATAAACTTCAAAAGATTCAAATCTTTAAAACTTATAACATAACTATATAAGCTCAAAAACTTTTAAAAAAAACTTTATTAAACTTAACTTACAAATTTATATACGTAAAAATTAAAAAAAATATCTTTAAAATAAACTTAAGTAAAATTATTATAAATTTTAAAACTTAAATACTATAACTAATATAACTTAGAAAAATAAAAAAAACATTCGAATTTTCGTAATTCAAAATAACTCAAAAAAAATAATTATTTTTTGAAATAGCTATATGTGCCGTCCCGTTTATCCCATCCCGTTCCGTTCCGGTCCATTCCGGTCCGTCCCGGAATCATCCCGGTATATAGTGGGACGAGACGGAACTGAGCCTCCATCCCGGTAGTTTCGGTCCGGTTCATCCCCGTACCGATCAACAACTCGGTCAAACCGTCCCGTTCCGATCCGGTATCGGTTCGTTCCGGTCCGGTGGTCCCATTCCGGTCCGGTGCCCAGCCTTACTAGGAGGTAACAAGTATCTCATGAAATTAATTGTGTGGCGTGCACCACAGTTATCCCAATAAAAGAAAAACTACAAGCATGTTCTAAAATTGAGATTGATATATATACACTACATCTAAAATGATCCTTTAACGACAATAGCTCAATTGTCGTTAAATATGTATTTTTAGCGGCAATTAGCACTCTTTGTATATGTTTCTAAAGCCTTTAGCGACATTGGATCAAATGACACTTAACTAATGCCGGTAAAAACTTTAGTACTCATTATTAATATGTATATTTATTGCCGCTAAAAGTTGCTTTTGTTGTAGTGATAATTAAATGAGATGAAATATTTTATGTGTTCGACTTAATTATTACCTAACAGACACTAGAAAATACGTGTAAAATATTTTCAAAATTTAAACTAAAAATATCTTATTATATATTCAAATGCTCAATTAAAATAAATTACTCCATAAAATATCTAAATAAAATTTATTGGTAATTTTTTTTATAAAAAATACGATAAAGCAATAATAATTAATGGCTAAAACTCAAAAATTCATGATTTTCCGACAGAAAATTATTGTGCCAATTGGAAGTATTGACAAGTCAGCAGACAACATTCGAGACATAATAATTTTGACACAATCAACTATAGGAATTATTAGAAAACGAGTAAAATAAACAACGTACGTATTATAACTCATTTATTTTCCGACCATATTGCGGCACAGTCCACATTGGTAGGATCGAAAAAAAATCATTAAATTTGAATTCGTATCGAAATTTTTTATGTTAAGAGTAAAATGTTACCTAGTAAAAATGATTTTGTACTTAGGAGGACTTGAACCTAGTGGGGGAGCCAGGAGTTTAGTGAAGGTTTTGCGAGTTTTCTTCTTAGTTGTGTTAAGGGTGTGCAAAAAATAAATATACACTCGTAATAGCTAACATTTAACTTATGTACACGATATAATTTTCGACGAAGGGTAAAGTGGTTCCGACTCTGCTCGAACACGAGACTTCTAAGGAAGGATGGAAGAGTACTTTACCACTCCATCAGTAGGGGCGGAGCTAGACAGCTAGTAGTCCGCATGAAATTCGGTCGAACTTAGTAGATTTTGCTCAAATAATCTATGGGAAAATTACGCGGTTAAGCAAACTTATACTACTTAATTACTCATCATAGCTATAGTTTGCTATAATTAT
Organism: Solanum bukasovii; assembly: GCA_029582585.1. Taxonomy (NCBI): domain Eukaryota; kingdom Viridiplantae; phylum Streptophyta; class Magnoliopsida; order Solanales; family Solanaceae; genus Solanum; species Solanum bukasovii. Next base: position 345 of record JAJOOI010001616.1, on the reverse strand, counting down.
CACTCACGACTAACATTATACATTAATTACGCGGGCTGACTTCGAGTTTGTATAATTTGTCACGTTTGTATATGTATAATTCGCCAGAATATACAAATACATATGTATAATATACAATTATCTAACATATATACATATACAATTCACCTCTCTCCCACTCTCTGCCCTCTCTTGCTCGCCTCTCTCCTCCCTCTCCCAATCTTGCTCGCCTCTCTCCTCCCTCTCCCAATCTCGCTCGCCTCTCTCTTCCCTCTCCCAATCTCGCTTGCCATATATACAAATGCATATGTATAATATACAATTATCTAACCTATATACATATACAATTCACCTCTCTCCCACTCT